>CM061062.1:72820087-73102587 GCA_030762895.1 Sophora flavescens | reverse complement strand
TGATCCGGAGAACCAGGCATAGTGTACTGGGCAACAATCCCATGTTCTTGAAGAAACTTCGAAAATGGACCATGTGCTTGTCCATTCTCCGTGTATCTACCATAATACTCTCCACCTCTATCTGATCTCACGATTTTAATTTGTTTTCCACATTGCTTCTCTACTTCAGCCTTAAAAACTTTAAAGGCGTCCAAAGCTTCATCCTTAGAACGAAGTAAATAGAGATACATATATCGTGAATAATCATCTATAAAAGTGATAAAGTATTTTGGACTACTTGCGTCCATGCCCGGACAACAAATGTCTGTATGTATGATTTCTAATAGGTTCGAGCTCCTCTTTTGCACCCTTTTTAGACTTGTTAGTTTGCTTACCCTTAATGCAATTCACACAAGTCTCAAAATCAAAAGCAAAATCCAAAGTACTCCTTCATTTACTAATCGCTTGATTCTCTCAATGGAGATGTGTCCCAACCTCCGATGCCACAACATAGAGGATTCCTCATTCACAACACAATGTTTTAACCCATAAGTAACATGCATAGAATTATAAGCAGCATCATTTTGCAACTTAATATAGTAAAGACCATCAAGTAATTCACCAAAACCAACAATTTCAGATTTATTGGACAAAGTAAAATCAGAATCCGAAAAATTAAAAGATAAACCCAAAGGTGCAAGTCTTGAAACAGAAATCAAATTCTTAGAAAAACTAGGAACATAAAAGGTCTTTTCTAAACGTAAAATAAAATTGCTGCTTAAAACTAAACTACATGTCCCAATGACTTCCACATGTGAACTCATCTTCCCGCCTGAATAGATGTATTGTTCACTTCCCACTGGTTTCCTTAGGTTTTCCATACCCTGCAAGGTATTGGAAACATGGATTGTAGAACCAGAGTCAATCCACCATGTGTTATGATTAACACTAATCATATTAGATTCATAACAAACAAATGCAAATGGAGTACCTTTCTTGTCGAGCCAGTTCTTAAACTTTATGCAGTCTTTCTTCATGTGCCCTTTCTTTTTACAGAAGAAACACTTGGACTCTTTCATTATGACTGGCTGAGGAGGGATGCTGCCCTTATTTTTGGCGTGATCCTTCTTTTCTTTCAGTCGAAAGTCAAGTTCACCCTTTCGCTCTCTTCCATCATCAACCTTTCCTCTTCTTGAACACACATAGTCAACAGCTCATTAATTGACCACTTATCCTTATGTGTGTTATAAGAGATTTTGAAAGGACCATATTGATGAGGCAGAGAGCACAAGATGTAGTGCACTAGGAAAGAATCCGACATGGTAACCTCCAAGCCTCTTAGCTGAGCCGCTAAATCTCTCATGCGCATGATGTGATCACGCACACCTCTTATCCCAGTGAGCTTTAGGGATGAGAAATGCATTATTAGGGTGCTGGCAAGCGCCTTTTCAGATGTAACAAACTGCTCATCAATGGCTTTCAGAAGATCCTTAACTTTAGTATGCTGGTCGACAGAACCACGGATACCAGCAGAAATTTTGGTCTTTATGAACATCACGGAAAGACGGTTAGATCTTTCCCATTTTTCATAAAGATCAACAGCATCTGGAAGGCTGGTTTCGGTAATACCCGATGGTTCATCCTTCCTAATAGCATAATCAATGTCCATCCAGCCCAAATGGAGAAGAATTCTCTCCTTCCAAACCTTATAATTGTCACCTCTTAATTCGGGAATATCACACTTAATATCAGAAAGATTCGCAGGTTGAATAAATGCAAAGAACAATCATACATGCTCATTATATAATTTGAGACTAAATAAATATCATGGTTTACCAATGTAAATCATGGCTTAATTAATGGATTTAGCGACATAAAACTTACCTGTGGGCTAAAGTCCTACTCAATTAAATTCATATTGTAACTTTATGATAAAACTATCAAATTATGTTCCTTTTCTTAATTCCTGTGGGTAGATTAAGAAATATAATCTGATATTTTATCCTAATTAATCATACAAATATAACAAAATTCCTGTGGGTAGATTTTATTACATCACATATGATTAATTACAATTAATGTTTTAATGTGATTAAAAGTTAATATATAATTCTAATTAATTAAAGATGTTGTGGCTATTCCCTAATTAATCAAAATTATATTAATCACTTAACATAAATTAAAACTAAGTAATTGCATAATACATTATATAAATGCAAATGTATTAAATAACCATGTAAAACTAAAATATTGTCCAACGCAAATCTGCACATAGTGATCATAAATGGATACAATTGATTTTAAATAATATTTGTATACAATCAAAAAGATCACGCACAGCTCTCATAGCTTTTAAGAAACATGCTTCAAGAAATGGTCAATCAATTTTGTCTTACTCCAATTAAAAGGAATCAATATAATATTCAAAGGTTGAATAAAACTCAATTACGGTTTCAAATTGCCATGTAGGCTTTCACTAAAAGCTGATAACCGCTTTCACAGCAACAGAAGATAAACACGGGAAATATTAAATAAAGGGAGTCTAGCATTTATCATTAAAACGTGGAAACTTTTGTTAAATGCTGAATCAGTTTCCAACCCATTTAAAGGATAAACACGCGTGGTATTTTACAAATCAGTCGTCTTCTTCCTCGAGCCGGGTCACTCGACCTTGCCATTTACCCGTGATCCGAATGAAAAACCCGACGGTTTCCGTCCATTTTTAATACCAAAAATATCAGTTAATATCACAGACAACTTAGAAACTTGATTCCAATCATATTTCCGATTTTAGTTTGAATTAAAAGGGTCAAATACACAATACCCATATTCCAAATTTTCGGACTCCATAAATGACAAGAAGAGCAAGCAAGGCAGAGGCATATACAAGGCTCGATACCAAATGTAAGACTAAAATATCGATCTAAACATGTTAAACAATTCAAGCAACATATTCAGATCAACACAAAGAAAGCAAAAATTAGATCGAGAACACCAACCTCCCGTCATTGCTATTTGATTCACTCTTTTCCGATCTTGCTTTCCTAGCTTGTAGACTTTACCCGAAATGATTTTGTCTTGGCTTTCCAAACCTTTACTCACTCGTAACTCGATGGTATTTGTTTCATCAAGAGAGGAGTAGGTTTAATTCACCCAAAACAGAGAGTAACACGTTTAATTTATAGAGCTCTGTCCATCATAGAGTTCATAAAACGTGGAGCAAGATGTGGGAAAATGGACCACATTGGAAACCTATTTCTCTTAAAAATAGCTAACACATTGGAAATCAATTTCCCTTGAAAATAGTTAAGGATTTTAATTGAAATCCATTTTCAAAGAAAAAGGAGCACGTCTTACGAAAACATGTGAACAATGAGAAATTCCATCATGTACATCTATTCTCAACTGGTTAAGCAGTAAAACTTGAAATATGAAACATAAATCGATCGTCTCATGTGTTCTGAAACAAGTCAAGAAGAGTCTCAACTTTTGCTTCATCTCCATTGCCAACATGGTCTTCTCCATTGTGGGGCGGTTGTGGTGAATTAATATGTACAGATGCAGACAAATACTCAGCCACCTTGATTGAGTCTTGGGGGTTGTTATTAGAAGATTCAAAATTCAGCTGGTCTACTGAAGTTACTGTTATCTGATTCAAATACTCTAAGGAAGAGCTTCGAGTTAGAGTGCCAGAGACTACTGTTATCTCGTCCCTCTCATCAATAGCTGATTCGAGGGAACACACTGATCTAGCAGTATGCAAAGAAGAATCATGCTTAGACTTCTGCTTTACTCTCTTACACCAACTATGCAGCGACTCTCTAACACTCTCTGCCACTAAGGCCTTCTTACAATGGGATCCCATCTGGAATGATCAAGGGTTAACATAAGTTTACTGCCGTCACGTTTTGCTGAACATCATTTACAAAAAAATGAGATAGAAGGAAATTTAGAACTGCATGTTGTTCTCCCTAGTGCACTTTTCAAACTATATAATAGAGACCTGGGATAATGATCTCATGTTTCATTTTGTTGTATCACATCATATCCCAACCAATAATATTTTGTCATGTAATTTAAGATTTTATTTAATATTGAAAAAGTAGAATACACGATAAGATGTGATTGGTTTGGGACATGATATGCATGACACCAAAATGGGAGAAGAGATCCTCGTCTTAGAGATAGAATGATGTTCAAATATTTAGAAATAAGAACTTAACAAAGACTTGGATAGAAGTTTAAGCCAACCTGCGAAACTATTATATTCAGGGGCACTGTCATGTAGCTACACCAGAACTGAACAAGAACACTGCAGTTTTTAAAATCAGAAGAAAATGTGAGTTCCTGCAAATTGAAGTATTGTAGAATCTGGAAAATTTCATGAAAGTGGAGAAAATAAGCCAAACAAAGCATTCTTGAAAGAGTGATGAAACCCACCCAGATGTCAACCGAATGATGATCATGTAATGATTTCTCATGAAGCATGATTGTTCTTTGAGCCCCCACTAGACATACAAAAAGTCAAGAAAATTCATCTGATCAAAGAATCACTTGAGAAAATTAATCCTTCTAATGGAAGAAATACAGGGACATACACATGTCATAGGGGTGCTCATGATTCGGGTTTAATCTGCTTCGAACCCGAATATTTTCTTTTACCAAAATTTAAGATCAAATGATAAGCATCCAAGTATTTGGGGAACCCTCCCTTAAAAGTGAGAACCAAGCTACTTAAATATTCCCTCGAGCATCTCATGCTACTCGATATGGGACGTTGGCACCCCATAATACCAAGTCCCTAATCAGTGTGGCTTGACCCAACCCAAAAAAAATACATCGAGTCTAATTTTAAGAACCTACTCTGGCCTAATTAGCTTCTGGGCAGGCCAAGCCATGAGCACCCCTAGTGTCACACTCTCGCATAAACACAGATGCATTCTTGAAGATTTAAATCTTACCAATGTCCAAATAAAACTTGCCATTTCAAAGGCATTCTGCATCAACAGTAGAAAGAATAAGAACAAGAAACAACAATGCAGAATGACCAGACTACAAATGAGGTGTTAATAAATCTACCTGAAATATCACAAATTGTATCAGCCATAACAGTATATCTGGTTTTTTGAACCAAAAAAGATCATCACGTGGCTTTACTTGTGTCCTTGCAGATGGACCTGTTTGCTCCATGATTTCAAGTGCTAAAGTGGATACAACATGTTGAAGTTTTGTCCCTATTAACATGACAAGCTTTTACGTGTAGAGAAATCAGATGTGAACGAAAATAATTTTCACTAAACTGTTTCATTTTGATTTATTGAAATATGAAACCAGAATATACATACTAGTGCAGGGATAAATGAGAGCCAGAAGTATATATTCAGACCTGCAAATTTAAAAACTTGAATATCTGAGGAACTTAATCAAAGACATTATCAATCAATGCATCTTCAATAGTGAAGAAGGAAAATTACCATGGATGTTCACAAAGATGCAGACTATGGCATAAATCCAAAGCGGCCAGCTGCAAATCAAAAGAGGTCACTGAGGTCCAAAGTTATTTTCTCTATGCTTTTCTTTAAACTCAATACATTAAATAAAAAATCTTAATAAAACATTAGTAGAAGTAAGTCTGATGTTAATTCCTAGTCAATTTGACAAGCATTCTGGAAGTCTTATACTATTGTTTACTAGTAAGATAAGGCGGCCAACATATTTGCATGAATGAGCATTATTTGCATGAAATTGATGGCATTATTTTAAATTTCTCAGTACTAGGTTACATAGTCAATCTTTCAGAATTGCATCAGATTGGTACTAGTTTAACTAATGCTTATTTGTATGCCATGAAGAAAAGATGCTGCTATCAATATCTTTTTTACCCTTTTTCACACATTAGCTACAGGCTAGGTACACTAGAAACATCACTTATATATTATTCGTAATTTGTATAATCTGACATAAGTATCTGAACTGGTAGGTACATTTAAATAAGGGTGTTTTGAAATGAAAACATTGGCATTGCTATTAAGAACCAATCAGAGACTTAATATGAAAAAAGCAAATTGCTTCAAAAGGACCTTAAGTATTTGCTACAATAACTCAGGAGTTCCTCTCAAAGGAAACATCAAAGCTCTTCACCCTATTCCCTATGTTAATCACGAGCATTCCATGTTAACTAGGCAGCTTACTGTCAATAACTTACACTGGTTTGCAGCAAGTCATCTGTCAAAAGGAGAAAATCATGTCAGAAGGGTTCATACCTTATTCCTAGAATGGCATGAAATTCATCTTCCATGCTTCGAACCATATATTTATGAAAATTATATGACAGCGGCAATTTGTGTTCCTGTAAATTTATAAAGCAGGGAGCACATTAGACTAATGGTGTATAATCAGCTAATGAGGAAGATGAACAGCAAGTTAATGATTTTATTCTAGAAAAACAACTGATTTTTATCCTCAAATTCTCTAATGACGATAATCTATGTGAAGAATGACTTGGATTTTTTGTGATTGGTGAATGCAAGAGTGCAGCTCAGTCCACTATATATGTATAACACTATGACATATTTGAATAGAAGGCTGCTTCAATAGAAAGATCAAGGAACAATAACGGACAAAAGAATCTTTATAAGAAATAATTATAATGGACCAAAGAATCTCCTTTATGCATTATTTTGTCCTAACTCCATCAAGAGAACAGAAGAAAAAAAATAAAAACTCACAGTAAAGAAACCCAGACGAAGTGCAAGGTAATCTGATTTTTGTACAGAGCTCCTAAACTGACGTAGAAAACAAAGCTGCAAGGTTACATACAAATTATCATCCACTATAAGACATCCAAAACATGCCTAAGGCATCAAAAGAAAAAGTTGATTTTTTTTTCTCCTATCCAGGAATATTCCACTATATATCTTGTCATACTTTTGGGAATTGTTAGTTTTCAAACTGAAAGATGTAACTTCAGTAATATTTAGATCATTTGCTAACCAAACAATCTATCAAAATGTCAGCCTAGTAAAAAATAAGTTCAGAAATAATTAAGGATGTATAGTTAATATTGATGATATATCACCATCCAGATTAGTATTGGACTCCTGCTCCATGGATGAGAAGTGTGATGAAAAACAAAGGTTGTCTGCCGCCTCATCACCTTGTTTTTCTTTCCTGTAGAACAAAAAGTAGTAAAAGTAAAGGCATTATTATTAACATGTGAAATATGATAAATAAAATTATTACATCAGAAACAAATAGTGGTAACCAAGTTTGTAGAATTTTTCCAAGAGCCATTTATCTCTACATTGGCAAAGTTCCTATTATGGTTGGTCCATGAAGCACCATTGTATGCTATGTACCTTGCAGATTTCCATCGGTTGCCATGGTAGCTTGATTTTCCCATTTGCGCCAACTATAGATCTACAAACATAACAAAGAGAAAACAAATAATTGCTTACTTAGCACACAACAGGCAATGTCTGCCCCCACATTTGCTTTATCAAAAAAAAAAAAATTGACTGCCCCCACATGAAGATGAAAACAAATTTTGAAAATTCGGAAGCATTTGAATGGCCATATATGATATATGAAAGCAACTAAGGCAACTCCAAATGATTGGAACAAGGATCTTTTACAAGATAAATCATTTTTGTTGTTCCTAGTACACTATTAACGACTCAAGCAACGGCACTATTTATCTTTATTGTCGTTACTGATTATAAGAACATTGAGACATTTTTAAGTATAATAATTGTGATTTTTTTTTTTGTTGCCACAACACCTCAAGGGTTAATAATTTTTTAAGGAATAGGAAGAAAAGTTATACATAATCCCACAATAAGCTGGGGAATTTGAGGGCTGACCTTGGTCATCGCTAAACCAACTGCCAAACAACTGTATAGAACATGAGTGATCCCAAGAACAAATAAGAACCTGTGCAGCTGCTCAAGACCCTCGTATGAAACAAATGGTTCACGCCCCTGCATTCATTTATTAGTATTTCAGAATTATGATGTGTACGTCTTGCAAATAAGCAGTGCTTTAATCTCAGTTTGTTGAACAGAATATATTGTCCTGCATTGTGTTTTTCTGTAACTTTAAAACTTAAATATGAGGGTAAGGAAACTAAACTTTTAATTAGAAAAAATGATCTTCTTGTGAAGGCAGAAGTTACTTCATGACAAACTCATTTTAAAACACCCAATTCCCCACCATAATTACATTCACTATTTAGTGTTGTCAATAATTAGAAAACTATTCAAATTATTAGTGACTGATTGCACCGAGCACCCTTTTTTTGTTGTCTCTTTTGCCTTCTTTTGGAGACAATTTTCCAAAATCATGAAATAAACTTAATACAATGAATAATGCAACACGTAAATTGTAAATGCAGCATGTTATTGTTACCTCTCCACATTGATGGAATGCACCACTATTCAGTCCCTTTGGAATAGTAGTTTGGTCAGGGGAAGAGGACGAATTTTCAAGTATGATATTCTCTTTCATGCCATGCTCTTGTTGAGAACAAATATAAAATTGACTGGTGAAAAGTGATGAATCTACACAAATTTCAGATATCCAACTTGCGCTTTGTGCCAATAACAAAGAGATAAGGCCAAGCAGCATCAGCTCTAGCAGGAAGGATCAATCCAAGTTAAATACAAAAATGAAAAATCAGCAAAGTATCTGATAGGAAACTGGTAGCTAGTATCATAGAATATTCACACACTGTAAATGCCTTCTCTGCTACTGATATTGAGATGGTATAATCAGTACTAGGAATAAAAGGTTTTATACCTTGCTTAATTTTCTCTAGTGAAGCAAAAAGTGCCTTCCTTCTTGTCTTCTGCAACCACTGCACAGCCAAGAAAAATTCCTCAATGCAGTTACATCTAGAAATGACTAAGCAAGATGTCATATATGGATGTAAAGTAAAAGCTTTTGAAGTGTCATTAGTTATTACCTTTCCAAAGCGGTAGATAGAGCGCTCGACCAAGAAGCAGACGAAGACCATGACAGTAACAACAGAGGCAACTGAATAGGTTGGGGTCTCAGCAAGAGAGCGACCTGGGTGCAGCACCTGATCCGCCATTTTAACTGGATGTGATGATATCAAAGTTCAGTTCATTTCATTTCATTTCATTCCATTCATTGTTTGTCCCAGATGGAGATCATGTGTGTGTATGTGAAGGATCCACGAAATGGGGAAGGAAGTGCATATATAAGTGAAGAGAAGAGAAACATGTTATGTGTCAGCAGTTTTTAAAAATTATTTGGTGGAAAGTGCATGTGGACAGTTGAGACGTGTGTACAATTCAACATAAACTCATTCTTTATTCTTATTTTTGTTGTCTTTCTCTCTCTACGGTCTAGCTTCAACTGCATAGCATTGGGACTGCTGCTGCTCTCACTCTCCAAATCCAAACCATGCATTGCACATGGATATGGAGCCTCTCCCTCCCACTCTCACGCCCTGTTAACAATTTTTAAGTGGTAAGTTGCAAGCTTAGCCTCCTTCCTTTGTAACTTGTAAACACATAAGTGGGTTTTATATAAATGTTAGAAAACATATTTAACATGTGCTTAATATCTACATAAATAGGTGCTAGTAATTAAGGGTTCGTTACTAATTAGAGATTTGATTTGTTTCCTTTGTATTTATTATTGATTCTCTTGTACCCTAATATGAGATTACAAATAGCATACATGTGTGGCCATATTGACACACAACATTCACATATTCTATTCTTACATGGTATCAGTAGTTTAGGTTATTTTTCTGCTCAGTGGTGTTCTTATTTTCGGGTGAACAGTACCCGCAACCACTGTGTGGTCCGTTTTCCGTTCCACCGTGCCTCCATCCTCCGGTGTGACCCAACCATCCTCTCCGGCATCCTCCGGCGACCACTGCGCCGGCACCACACCACCAACCTCTGCCGTACGCTCCTCCACGCGCGACTGTTCTCCGGCGCGTTCGTTTCACGCGCCCGACATCAAACAGCTTTTCTGCTGCTCTCCGGCATGACCCACTGTCCGGCGACTATTCCGCCACCTTCCCTTCACTTCGGCGACCCTCTCTGCCCCTGTTTCAGATCCATTTCTCATGGCTTCCAACGATTCCTCTTCCGATTCAAGCGCAGCAGTGACATTTACTAATGTTCCACTCACTGGCCCAAATATTACTGAGGAAGTTACTATTTCTGCTGCTGAATATAATGATTTTCTCCAGTCCAAGGCAGCCCAACAACCCATCTCACCTATCGCTACTGTGGCTCAGTCTGGTAATCCTATAGCCTTTATTTCACAGTCCTCTTCTCTTGGACCTTGGATACTTGACACCGGTGCTTCTGATCATATGACTGGTAACAAATCTCTTTTCTCTAAACTGTCTTACTTGGATTCTTTGCCTAGTGTCACCTTAGCTGATGGCTCTCAAATACAAGTTCAGGGCATTGGTCAAACACATCCCCTTCCTAACCTTTCCTTAGATTCTGTGCTGTATGTTCCTGGTTGTCCTTTTAATTTAGTGTCAATCAGCAAACTCACTCGCACCCTTGATTACTCTGCTCTTTTTGTTAACAACTCTGTTTATGTCCAGGATCGGCGTACGGGACGGACGATTGGAGTAGGACATGAGTCTCAAGGATTATATCAACTTTCACCGCCAGTGGCCTATGTCTCCGCTGCTTCTCAAACCCTGGAACATCAACGTTTGGGTCACCCTAGTCTTAATAAAATGCGACTCATGGTTCCAAGATTTTCTAAAGTTCCTTTTTTTGAATGTCAGTCGTGTCAGTTAGGAAAACATACTCGCCATACTTATAGTCAGCGAGTCAATAAAAGTGCTGTCACCTTTTGGTTTAGTTCATCCTGATATTTGGGGTCCTAATCGTGTCTGCTCAACCTTAGGTTACTATTATTTTGTCACTTTCATTGATGATTTTTCCCGGTGTACTTGGTTATTTTTAATGAAGAATCGTTCTGATGTTTTTAATATATTTCAAGGTTTCTGCGCTGAAATTAAAAATCAATTTGGTTCTTCAATTAAAATTTTGCGCACTGATAATGCTCGTGAATATTTGTCCTCCCAGTTTCAATCCTTTTTGACTTCACAGGGAATTATTCATCAAACATCATGTGCTCACACACCACAACAAAACGGTGTTACCGAAAGAAAAAATAGGCACTTGGGGTGATGCGCTTCTCACGGCTTGCTATCTTATCAACCGCATGCCTTCCTCCGTTCTTAATAATCAGGTTCCCTACTCTCTCTTGTATCCACAAGAAGAACTCTATCCTATCCCTCTACGTGTCTTTGGTTGCACATGTTTTGTCCATGATCTAACTCCAGGAAAAGACAAACTCTCAGCCAAATCTCTCAAATGTATTTTTCTGGGTTACTCACGTTTGCAAAAGGGCTATCGTTGTTTTTGTCCACAACTTCAACGATATCTTGTATGTGCTGATGTCACCTTTTTTGAAGCTGTCCCATTCTTCTCCACCTCCGCCGTCCTTGATGTCAACTTCACTCAGGACCTTCCAGATATTCCACCAGTTGTTCCGGCACCTATTGTTGCTCCCACTCCACCTCCTTTGCGTACCTACCAGCGGCGGACACAGGCTTCTGCGGTGCCTCCTTCCGGGGATCCTTCAGTCTTATCTCCGACTCCAACCGCCCCTCCATCTACGCCTCCTGCACCTGAACTTCCCATTGCATTACGGAAAGGTACTCGGTCCTCTCGCAATCCTAATCCCATCTATGCTTGTACTTTAAATTATGGCCGTTTATCTCCTTCCTATGTTTCCTTTGTTTCTGCTTTGGATTCTGTGTCTATTCCTAAGTCTACAGGTGAAGCCATGGCTGATCCCAACTGGCGCAAGGCAATGTTGGAAGAGATGGCAGTGTTACATTCTAATGGTACTTGGGAGATTGTTCCCTTACCTCCTGACAAGACTAGTGTGGGTTGTCGTTGGGTCTATACGGTGAAGGTTGGACCCGATGGTCATATTGATCGCTTCAAAGCTCGTTTGGTGGCTAAAGGTTATACGCAGATTTTTAGTCTAGATTACGGGGATACTTTTTCCCCTGTGACCAAAATCAGTTCTGTTCGTCTTTTTATAGCCATGGCTGCCATTCATCATTGGCCTCTTCACCATCTGGATATTAAGAATGCCTTCTTGCATGGCGAATTACAGGAAGAAGTTTATATGGACCAGCCCCCAGGATTTACTGTTTCTGGTGATTCTAGACTTGTTTGTCGGCTTCGCCGTTCTCTTTATGGATTGAAGCAATCTCCTCATGCCTGGTTTGGTCGGTTTAGCTCTGCTTTATTACAGTTTGGCATGACCCGATGTGAGGCTGACCACTCTGTTTTCTCTATCCATTCTCCTTCTGGTGGGCACATCTATCTTGTTGTCTATGTCGATGATATCGTCATTACCGGTGATGACACAGATGGTATCCGACGGCTCAAAGCACACCTCTTCGAACATTTTCAGACAAAAGACTTGGGTCCTCTCAAGTACTTTTAAGGGATTGAAGTTGCCCAGTCCACTTTAGGAATTTCAATCAACCAACAGAAGTATGCTCTGGATATTCTTACTGAGACAGGTATGCTTGATTGCCATCCAACTGATACTCCCTTGGATCCCAATGTCAAGTACTTTTTCTGGTGATTCTAGACTTGTTTGTCGGCTTCGCCGTTCTCTTTATGGATTGAAGCAATCTCCTCATGCCTGGTTTGGTCGGTTTAGCTCTGCTTTATTACAGTTTGGCATGACCCGATGTGAGGCTGACCACTCTGTTTTCTCTATCCATTCTCCTTCTGGTGGGCACATCTATCTTGTTGTCTATGTCGATGATATCGTCATTACCGGTGATGACACAGATGGTATCCGACGGCTCAAAGCACACCTCTTCGAACATTTTCAGACAAAAGACTTGGGTCCTCTCAAGTACTTTTTAGGGATTGAAGTTGCCCAGTCCACTTTAGGAATTTCAATCAACCAACAGAAGTATGCTCTGGATATTCTTACTGAGACAGGTATGCTTGATTGCCGTCCAACTGATACTCCCTTGGATCCCAATGTCAAGCTTCTTCCGGGTCAGGGGAAGCCATTGAAAGACCCGGGAAGATATCGTCGTCTTGTGGGCAGACTCAACTATCTCACAGTCACCAGACCTGATATCACCTTTGCAGTTAGTGTGGTAAGCCAGTTCCTGAATGCCCCATGTGATAGCCATTGGGATGCTGTCATGCGTATTCTTAGGTACATCAAAAATGCACCAGGATAAGGATTATTATATGAAGATAAAGGCAATGCCAAAATCACTTGTTACTCACGATCTTCGATCGGGGGGATCACCATCAGATAGGAGGTCCACTTCTGGATATTGTGTTCTTATTGGAGGAAATATGATCTCATGGAGGAGCAAGAAGCAGAACATTGTTGCCAGATCCAGTGCAGAAGCTGAATACCGTGCTATGGCAGCAACTGTGTGTGAGCTTACATGGCTTAGGCAACTACTCCAACAGCTAAAATTGGGAGATATCTGACACGCTGTCGCACGCGCGTCAAAAAGAACGAGTGATTTGAAAAAGTGTAGTCAGGGCGCGTGATGAGTGTGATTTCACCTCATCTTTGTCTATCATTTTGCATGCATTTTCATGTAGTTTAGGGACATTTAATTGGATTTTTGGTTATTTTTACTTTGGAACGGGTAAGGCGGTTTTCGTGGTGTTGTTTTGCAGAAATCAAGGGTAAAATGCTCAGGATCAACCATGATGGAGTTTGGATGAAGATGGGGATTGAAAAGTGAAGAAAATGAGCCAAACAGAGCCCCGTGATGCCCATCACGGCCATGATCGAGCAAAACTGAAAAGGAAGAAAGACTGAAGCCAGAACTGGTCACGGCCTACCTGTGATGACCATCACGGCCGTGACCTTTCACCCCCACAAGTCAGAATCTGTCACGGCCTAGCCGTGGTTCCTATCACGGTCTAAAACTTGAAGTCTCGCGACGCGAGAGTCCACTCGCCTCGTGAGAATCTGAAATTCTATAGAAGTGGCCAAGGCAGAAGCCGTCACGGCCTGCCCGTGATTGCCATCACGGCCGTGACACACATTACTTGGACCTGAAGCAACTGAATTGGATCAGAATTTGAGTTAGATTGGGATTCAAACCTCCCAAATCTATAAATAAGGACCCAGGCAGAGGCAGAGGAGGACTTTTGGCTACTACTCTTAGGCTACAATTTAGGATCTCTCTCTTCTTCTCCTCCTCTCTTCTCTTAGTTTTATTTTCATGTTATTTGTAATCAAGCCTGTCGTCACCATGACAAGGCTTGAGTAGTAGCTTAGTTTCTAGGGATTGGGGCTATGCCCAAGGTTGTTTTATGTTGTTAATTTGATGTAATATCTTTGTTAATTATGATTTTGTTTTAGATCCGATTTCTAGTGTTTGAATCACTCGTAAATTCGGTGGCCACTTGTTTGCGTGTCATAGACATACTAAGGAGGAACCTAGCGGTGAACTTAGGTGTCGGATCTATAGAATTAGACTTAGGACTGAAATCACGAGAGTTAGAAGCCGTCTTTCGAGGATCAATGAATTGTCACGAAACGCAAAGGGTCCAATCTGAATTCGACTACCACGAGAGTAGGGGTTGGTTCAATTGGGCACGGCTTTTGTAACCCGAGAGGGAGCTTAAGCTATTTGAGGATAAATTCGCCTTCAAGGCAATTTCGATAGTTAACAAGGGTAATCGAGTTAGCAACGTAAACGATCTTGTTGGTAACCTAAATCCCTAGGAATACATTTAGATCTGAAAAACCATAAAAAAGATTTGTTTTCCTGTTTTATTTTATTCTTTTTTATTTATCTCTTAATTCAAATTCAAAACCTTTTCAAAATACAAATCCTTTTTATACAGTCCAGATTTACTAATTTGATAATTAGTTGTGATTCGAGATCACAGTCTCTGTGGGATCGATATCTTTTATTACCTGGCGACAATCCGGTACACTTGCCGGAATCGCACGTGCCGTGATAGCTATCACGGCCAGGCCGTGACAGACTCTGACTTCAGCCTTTGTTCTTTTTCAGTTTTGCTCGATCATGGCCGTGATGGCCATCACGGCTAGGCCGTGATGGACTCTGTTTGGCTCATTTTCTGCACTTTTAAAGCCCTATCTTCATCCAAACTTCATTATGGTTGATCTTGAGCATTTTACCCTTGATATCTGCAAAACAACACACGAAAACCGCCTTACCCGTTCCAAAGGAAAATTAACCTAAAATCTAATTAAAAATGCCTAAACTACATGAAAAATGCATGCAAAATGATAGACAAAGATGAGGTGAAATCACACTCATCAGCAACCCAAGCTTTCTTTCCCTTTTCCTTTTATTTTTGAATTTAGCTCTTGAATAATTTGAGAAGATCAAGAGGAAAAAATCATAAATTAATAGATTTGTTTAGTGTTTTCAAGTTAAGAAGAAAGGAAGAGCAAGAAGGGATGGGACTAGTAAAGTCAGAAGACATCACGCCCAGGTCGTGACAGTGGTCACGGCCGCGATGAGCTAATAAAGGAGACCAGAAAGGATCACGACCCAACCGTGATATCCATCACGGTAGTGATGCAGTTTCCAACAAGTTTTTGACTGGAATGTGAGCCAACACCCGCTACCACGTGAGTTTTTCCAATTTTTCTCCTCTCTCCGACTTGATTGTTTACATTAGGGACAATGTAAGTTTTTAAGCTTGGGGTAGGGGTATCTTTGTAAATTTTTGCATTTTTCATGTTGCATTCATATAGGCATAGTTTAGCATGATCACATGGTTTGATTGCCCCTTGCTTAGATTATGCATCCAATTGTGAGAACTTGGTGCCAAATAAATTGAGATAGTGAATTTATGAACCCAAATATTTTTTTTTTATTCTTGTGACAAGGCTAAAAATAAAAATTCTTGAGATAATCTTTTGATAGTTAATAATTAGCATGTGGTTCCTTAAATTTGTGTTTCTCACTGATTTTTGAACTACTAAATGTAAGATTTTGAGCCAAAAAGGGGTACTCACTAAATCTACCCCATTCCTTGTGATAGAGTGTTTTAATTCCTCTTGGATCGTATTCTCTAGAACTTGACTTGAAACCGTTTTGAAACTTAAAAATTTTTTAAAACACTTTTGAAAATGATCGAGGCACTAGGTATTTTTCCGGCCTTCTGAGCTTTGATTGATTAAATGCTACCCCTTGGTTGCCCAATTTTGAGCCTAAAAGAATAAAATAATTTTCTTGGTATCTTGAATTACTTTGATAAATAATGCTTGGTATGACACCTTTTAAAGTATTACAAAAAAGGGTAAAAAGGTAGTTTGAAAAAGTATGGGATGAGAAAGTTAGAAAATATTTCTCTTGAGCTAAAAATCTCCCCTTCTCCAAATAAATAAAATGAAATAAACACAAAAAAAATGGAGAAGGGGATGACAAAAGAAAGTGAGAAATAAAAATAAAAAGAAAGAAAGGTTGAAAAATGAATCAAAGCCCAAAAAGGTATTTTAGAAGGTGTCATGCTTTGCAATGTTTCATAATTTGTTTAGCCTTCTTGAAATTTCCTTTTCTTGATATCCCCACCTAACAATTAATCCCTTGGCCACATTACAACCAAAGTAAAAGACCTCTTGATTCTTATGTGTTTTCATTAATAAAGTAGAGATTTGATTAATAGTCAAGCTTATGGTAGAATACCTTCCTTGAGGAAATTGAGCGAAATGTCATATACCTTGGAACACTTGAGTGAGGTGAGACGAGTGCCTGAATCAGTGAGAATATGAATTTGAAGAACCTAAGCTTCTAATTGGACTTGAAATCAATTATCTCTTAGGGATTTATTTGAATATGCCTGTCACTTGGATTAGCTTCTCGGGTTCTTGGTTCACTATCGACGCTCTGATTATTTATATCTTATGGCCTGGGTAATTGCTTGAGGACAAGTAAAATCTTAAGCTTGGGGTGATTTGATGAGTGTGATTTCACCTCATCTTTGTCTATCATTTTGCATGCATTTTCATGTAGTTTAGGGACATTTAATTGGATTTTTGGTTATTTTTACTTTGGAACGGGTAAGGCGGTTTTCGTGGTGTTGTTTTGCAGAAATCAAGGGTAAAATGCTCAGGATCAACCATGATGGAGTTTGGATGAAGATGAGGCTTGAAAAGTGAAGAAAATGAGACAAACAGAGCCCATCACGGCCATGATCGAGCAAAACTGAAAAGGAAGAAAGACTGAAGTCAGAACTGGTCACGGCCTAGCCGTGATGACCATCACGGCCGTGACCTTTCACCCCCACAAGTCAGAATCTGTCACGGCCTAGCCGTGGTTCCTATCACGGTCTAAAACTTGAAGTCTCGCGATGCGAGAGTCCACTCACTTCGCGAGAATCTGAAATTCTATAGAAGTGCCCAAGGCAAAAGCCGTCACGGCCTGCCCGTGATGGCCATCACAGCCGTGACGCACATTACTTGGACCTGAAGCAACTGAATTGGATCAGAATTTGAGTTAGATTGGGATTCAAACTTCCCAAATCTATAAATAAGGACCCAGGCAGAGGCAGAGGAGGACTTTTGGCTACTACTCTTAGGCTACAATTTAGGATCTCTCTCTTCTTCTCCTCCTCTCTTCTCTTAGTTTTATTTTCATGTTATTTGTAATCAAGCCTGTCGTCACCATGACAAGGCTTGAGTAGTAGCTTAGTTTCTAGGGATTGGGGCTATGCCCAAGGTTGTTTTATGTTGTTAATTTGATGTAATATCTTTGTTAATTACGATTTTGTTTTAGATCCAATTTCTAGTGTTTGAATCACTCGTAAATTCGGTGGCCACTTGTTTGCGTGTCATAGACATACTAAGGAGGAACCTAGCGGTGAACTTAGGTATCATATCTATAGAATCAGACTCAGGACTGAAATTACGAGAGTTAGAAGCCGTCCTTCGAGGATCAACGAATTGTCACGAAACGCAAAGGGTCCAATCTGAATTCGACTACCACGAGAGTATGGGTTGGTTCAATTGGGCACGACTTTTGTAACCCGAGAGGGAGCTTAAGCTATTTGAGGATAAATTCGCCTTCAAGGCAATTTCGATAGTTAACAAGGGTAATCGAATTAGCAACGTAAACGATCTTGTTGGTAACCTAAATCCCTAGGAATCCATTTAGATCTGAAAAACCATAAAAAAAGATTTGTTTTTGTTTTATTTGATTCTGTTTTATTTATCTCTTAATTCAAATTCAAAACCTTTTCAAAATACAAATCCTTTTTATACAGTCCAGATTTACTAATTTGATAATTAGTTGTGATTCGAGATCACAGTCTCTATGGGATCGATATCTTTTATTACTTGGCGACAATCCGGTACACTTGCCGGAATCGCATGTGCGCTCGCACGCTGTCAAGACATTCTAAGGAGGAACCTAGCGGTGAACTTAGGTGTCGGATCTATAGAATCAGACTTAGGACTGAAATCACGAGAGTTAGAAGCCGTCCTTCGAGGATCAACGAATTGTCACGAAACGCAAAGGGTCCAATATGAATTCGACTACCACGAGAGTAGGGGTTGGTTGAATTGGGCACGGATTTTGTAACCCGAGAGGGAGCTTAAGCTATTTGAGGATAAATTCGCCTTCAAGGCAATTTCGATAGTTAACAAGGGTAATCGAGTTAGCAACGTAAACGATCTTGTTGGTAACCTAAATCCCTAGGAATCCATTTAGATCTGAAAAACCATAAAAAAGATTTGTTTTTGTGTTTTATTTGATTATGTTTTATTTATCTCTTAATTCAAATTCAAAACCTTTTCAAAATACAAATCCTTTTTATACAGTCCAGATTTACTAATTTGATAATTAGTTGTGATTCGAGATCACAGTCTCTGTGGGATCGATATCTTTTATTACTTGGCGACAATCCGGTACACTTGCCGGAATCGCACGTGCGCTCGCACGCTGTCAGCACGACAACTCGAATATTGTCTCACAAGGACTCTTGGATTGTTATTAACAGCAAAATCAGTTTTGGGTGGGTGGGTGAGGGGGTTCAGATTCGAAGAATTCAATTAAAAGAAAACAATGCAATTGAGAAATAAGTGAATATCAATGATCAAAACGATTAATCTACTGTTCTTGGTTTCCCACTATCATCGATTCATATAATTCACATGCCCTAAGCGGATTCTAATCCCTTTTCGATTGTAGCAACAATTAACAAGCGAAATTGACACTACACGATATATGTTCCCACTTCCCGAATTAAGCAAACGGGTTGAAGCACTCGTGAATTAAGCAAACACGATTGAACGCACGCGAATTAAGCTGACGCGATTATATATGAGAACATAAAATCATCGAAACAAATCAATACCTATTCTATATAATTCTGAATTAAGAAAAAAGAACGTACAAGATAGTATTGAAAGGAAGAAGCAATTTAATCCGGGAATTACAGAATCTCAAGTGTCGGCGGAACCCGATTACAGCAGATTAACCCAAGGGAATTAGTTCTCCATCAGGGGTATAACAAAACCTAGAAAAATTATGTAAAACTGTGAAGATTGGATTCAATTGTGTCTGCTGCGTTCCTATTTATAAAGAGGCCGCGCGTCACGACCGTGATGGCCGTCACGGCCAGGCCGTGACCGCTTCTGTCAAGGGCGCGCATTCAAATTCTGGTCCGTCATGGCCGTGATGCCTATCACGGTCAGGCCGTGATCGCTTCTGACTTTGGGTGCTGATCTGTCACGGTCGTGACCTCCATCATGGCTGGGCCGTGATCAACTCTGACTTTCTGGGTCTTCTCATCACTCCCGTGATGTGTGTCACGCCTGGGCCGTGATGCTTTCTGACTTTCATGATCTCCTCATCACGCCCGTGTTGTGTGTCACGGCTGGGTCGTGATCCTTTCTGTCTTCCATGGGTGGCTCATCACGGCCATGACCAGTGTCACGGCCTAGGCGTGATGGCCTCTGCTTCAGGTGCTCTTCCCTTCTTGCTTTTCTTATCAACCTGAAAACATGAAATAGCAGTAAGTGCTTTATTTGACTCAAAATCAACTAAAATACCCTAAAACTACTTAAGAGACTCAAAATATTGCTTGAGGACAAATACATCCAAATTTGGGCAAAATCGAGATTAAACTCGAATAAAACCTATGGTCTTACTAGTTAAAAACTAGTCGAGCTAGAGGCTGATCAAAATACCCCAAACTTAAACTTTGCTTGTCCCCAAGCAAACTAAAACTCAAAAATACTCAAACTTGGCAAGCTTAAGAGATTCAATCAATTTCGCACAAATTTCATGCAATCTTAACAAAACAATTTTTCTTCAATGTTTTCCCCCTTGCAACAATGTGACCCCCACATTCATTTACTTTAAACAATGGAGAATCCCATCCTTCATGCAATCAGTAATCTAAGTTGAGGATCCAAGTTACACACAAAAGGGAGATCACCAATTTCAAACAATTGCCTTCCTCACAAGGGCATTTAACATTTCACTCATTCGCTCATTCTTATTTAGGCTATCAACATTTCACTCAATTTCACTTTTAAGAACACTTCCCATGAATTTGATTTTCATCTCAAACAAGGTTCCCACGAAAACATGCATGCAACATCAAAAGGTCTTTAAAGGTTGTAATGGGGCCTGGCTAAGGGTAGAATATTCAAAGGTACGAGGCTTGAGTCCCTAGGAATTAAGAGAGCATGGACATTTTGACACATTGACTTCTACTCAAATTCCTTTTCCCATTTTTCTTTTTGCTTTGGGTGGCTACAACCTTTTTCTTCCAATACCCTTTTTTGACATTTTTGTGCTTTTCTTCTTCTTTTTTCTTTTTTTTTCTTTCTTTTTGGCCCTTGGCTCCAACCTTTATTTTTCTTTTTCTCAATCCCAAACAACACATCATATCCTTGTAGCCACCCCAAACTTAGATTCTTGCGACCCTTGTCTTGCTAAGCTTCCATGCTCTCCTAATCCTAAGATCGGGTTAACATGGTTTTTCCAGATTTTTGGCTTATAACATAAGGTCATCAAGAACAATAGGCTTATTAGGCTCAACGTGGCTAACTAGGGAACATGCATTAGGGATGGTTCTTTTCAGGCCAAGTAGTTATTTCAAAGAAAATTGCCTAAATCATTTGATGCAAGCACATAAACATGCAAACCATGAAGAGACTCAAGCAAATTCAGGAAAGTGCAACTTGAAAGTGATTCACACAATTAAAAACATGTTAGAGGCTCAAATCCTCACCTGGACATTTTTCGCAAATTGTTTGACCGAGATTCTATCCCTAGTGTGTGCACCCTTTCACCCCAAACTTATCATAAATCATGCAATCATAACATAATATCTCAAAGTTCAATTTTCAATTTTTCACATGGGGATCAAATTTCAATTTTCAAGACCTAGGGGGGGTCATCAAAAACCAACAAATATCATGCAATCTATCTATTCAAATTCAACAAAACCCAATCAAGCTTGCCGACACAAGACTCGCACAAAAACGACTTAAAGCAACACAAACAAAACAATTGCCCCCCCCCCCCCCCCCACACACACACACACACACAAAACATACATTGTCCTCAATGAAAGAACATAGATATAAAACAAGAGTGAAGGAAAGGAGAAGGTGCTCCCTGATCAAGTTGCAGTGTAGGTGGGCGCTTCCAAGGAAAGCTCCTCAACAGTAGCATCCTCAGGCACCGAGATCTCATGGAATAGCTTCAAGCGCTGCCCATTAACCTTAAAAACCTTGTTGGTACCTGCACTTCTTATTTCGACTCCACCATGAGGGAAAACATTAGTGACAACAAATGGGTCAATCCATTTGGATCGAAGTTTCCCAGCCATCACTCTCAGGCGGGAGTTAAACAATAGAACCTGTTGGCCCACAGAGAATTCCTTCCTAGACATCATCCTATCATGAAAGTGCTTGGTTTTGTCTTTATAAATTCGAGAGTTAAACTCTTGGAGCAACAACATCCACCGAATCAATCTCGATTTTGCCTCTGGTTTCTTCAGCAAGTACTTTAAAGCTGCATGGTCAGTGAAAACAATAACCTTGGAACCTAGCAAATATGATCTGAATTTATCAAAAGCAAAAACAATATCTAGAAGTTCCTTTTCAGTGGTGGTGTAATTAGCCTGTGCAGCATCTAAAGTCCTAGAAGCATAGTAAATCACATGGGCAACCTTGCCCACCCTTTGTGCCAGGACCGCCCCTACAGCATAGTTAGAGGCATCGTACATAATCTCAAAAGGGAGGGTCTAGTCAGGAGGCTAGATGATGGGAGTGGAGGTCAATGCCTTCTTCAAGAAATCGAACGCCTTCTTGCAGTTGTCATCAAAGTTGAAAGTGGCGTCATTCTTCAACAAGTTTGATAGAGGAAGAGCTATCTTGTTGAAATCCTTTATGAAGCGCCTGTAGAAACCTGCATGACCAAGAAAAGAACGAATCTCGCGAACGCAAGATGGGTAAGGCAGTGTAGAAATCACATCAATCTTAGCAGGATCTACTGAAATACCCTTTTCAGAAATAATATGCCCCAAAACAATCCCCTGTTCAACCATAAAATGGCATTTTTCATAGTTCAAAACAAGGTCAGTTTCAATGCATCTTTCTAAAACCAGATTCAAACTATGCAAGCATGCATCAAATGAAGAGCCATAAACAGTGAAATCATCCATAAACACTTCCATGCAATTTTCAATATATTCAGTAAAAATGCTAATCATGCATCTCTGGAATGTGCCGGGAGCATTGCAAAGACCAAATGGCATCCTCCTGTAAGCAAATGTGCCGAAGGGGCACGTGAAAGTAGTCTTTTCCTGATCCTCTAGTGCAATGTGGATCTGGAAGTAACCTGAAAAACCATCAAGAAAACAGTAGTGTGATTTACCTGCTAGCCGTTCAAGCATCTGATCGATGAACGGCAAAGGAAAGTGATCCTTTCTAGTAGCCTGTTTCAACCTCCTATAATCAATGCAAACTCTCCAGCTATTCTAGACTCTAGTGGGAACAAGTTCATCATTTTCATTTTTCACCACTGTGAGTCCAGATTTCTTAGGTACAACTTGCACTGGGCTCACCCAATTACTGTAAGAGATAAGATATATGATATCCGCATTCAAGAGTTTTGTTACCTCCTTCTTCACAACATCAAGGATCAAGGGATTGAGCCGCCTTTGGGGCTGTCTAACCGTTTTAGCCCCATCCTCCAACAAAATCCTATGCATACACCTGGAGGGGCTAATACCTGGTATGTCAGCCAAGGTCCACCCAATCGCCTTCTTGTGCTTCCTCAGAACCTCCAAGAGCTTAGCTTCCTGATCAAAATTAAGGTTAGAGGAGATGATAACCGGAAGTTTTTCATTCCTCTCCAAGTAAGCATATTTCAGATTCTCAGGAAGTGGCTTAAGCTCCAAGGAGGGTGGCTGCTCAATGGGTGGTATGTTGGGGGCAGTCGTGCTGTCAAGGACCTCAGCTGAACAAACAGCTTCACTTACACTGTCACCCTGCAAGGTAGCATCAATCTCAGCACAAACAGCACAAGGGTTAGTGTTAGTACAATCAGCACATGAATAAATATCATCAAAATCAGAAATAGATGGAAAATCAGAAACCAAGTCATCATAAGTGTCATCAAAAATTTCGGAGAGCAAATCTATTTGAAAGACAGAATGCTCTTCCAAGGGATGCTTCATAGCATCGAAAATGTTGAATTTTGCAACAATGTCACCAAACTCCATGGACATGGTTCCATCATCAACATCAATCTTTGTCTTCGCCGTCTTCATGAACGGTCTACCCAGAATGATCAGTGATCTGCTTGAACTTGTTTCCCCTGCCATGTCTAGGATGTAAAAATCAGCAGGGAAAATCAAGTCATTAACTTGCACCAGCACATCTTCTACCACTCCAATGGGGCGAGCATTGGTCCTGTTTGCCAACTGGATAGTGAGACCTGTATGTTGCAAAGTACCAAGATCAAGATTGCTGAAGACAGAAGTGGGCATGACATTGATAGAAGCTCCTAAATCCAACATGCAATTGTCGAATTTACTGTCCCCAATGGTGCATGGAATAGCAAAGGTTCCTGGATCCTTGTACTTCTGTGGCATTGCCTGAGTGAGGGTCGAAATAGTGACCTTCTCAGGCGCAGGCTTAGGTTGAATGAGGGCTGAAACATTTCGCCCTAAATTGACTCTCTCATTACCCTTCAACCTCCTCTTATGGGTGCACAAGTCCTTTAGAAACTTTGCATACTTCGGAACCTGTTTAATCGCATCAAGGAGAGGAATATTCACTGCCACTTTCCTGAACACATCCAGAATCTCTTTCTCTTTGTCTTCCCCATCAATCTTTTTATTTTTCAGCACTCTCTGAGGGAAGGGAATCGGTGGCACATACTCTTTTTCAACCTCAACAACAGCAGAAGGTTCAGGTGTCACCTCAACAGTTTCTTTATCTTCTTCAGGGGCTGCCTCTACAACTTTCCCGGATCTCAAAGAAATTGCACTCACATTAGGATTCACCACTGTTTGTGCAGGTAGTTGGTTCGATCCTTGAGCTTGCTGCATGGCATTCATGGAAGTGGCAAGCTGTCCAATCTGTGTCTGTAGAGCATGAATACTAGAGTCTGTTCACTGCTGAAATTGGAGATTTTGTGCAGCCATTTGCTTGACAAGGTCCTCTAGTGAAGGTGCAGAAGGTGCAGAGGTGGTCACTTAGGGTGGATTCTGTGGTGGTAACATCAGTTGTTGCTGTTGTGCAGATGAGTTCCCATACCGAAGGTTTGGATGATTCCTCCAGTTGGGATGGTACTTATTTGTGGAAAGGTCAGGAATGTTGT
This sequence comes from Sophora flavescens, assembly GCA_030762895.1. NCBI lineage: Eukaryota > Viridiplantae > Streptophyta > Magnoliopsida > Fabales > Fabaceae > Sophora > Sophora flavescens. The sequence continues at coordinate 73,077,695 of CM061062.1, read as the reverse complement.
ACCGGTTCTGATTGTTGCCTTGATTGTAAAGATTGGTTGCATAAGCTTGAGGCAAATCAGTGACTGACTCATCTTTCAGAATGGGGCATGCATCGGTCAGGTGCTCAGGAGAAGTACAAATGCCACATACCCTTGCTGTCTGAACTTTGTCCACTGCCAAATGTTTCACCAAAGAAGTGAGCTCATCAATTCTGGTTTCAAGGGCCTTGTTGGAAGAAGAACCATGGATCTCATTCACACCCCTTGCTTCAACAGAATTGTTCCTGGTTGTGAACTGTTGGGAGTTGAGTGACATGTTTTCAATCAATTGCTTGGCAGCGGCTGGAGTCTTATCAACAAGTGCTCCCCCACTAGCAGCATCCAAGATGTTTCTATCCATCGGTAGCAACCCCTCATAAAAGTACTGCATAAGGAGCTGCTCGGAAATCTGGTGTTGAGGGCAGCTGGATACCAACTTCTTGAATCTCTCCCAATATTCAGCCAATGATTCATTGCCCTGTCTAATACCACATATCTCCTTCCTGATTGATGCGGCTCTGGAGGCAGGGAAGTACCTCTCTAGGAAGACTTTCTTCAGATCATTCCAGGTTGAAACAGAATTTGGCTCAAGGTAGTATAACCAATCCTTCGCAGCACCTTGAAGTGAGAACGGGAAGGCTCTCAGCTTGATATGGTCTTCAGTTATTCCTTCCGGTCTCAAGGGTGTAGAGAAAACAACCTGGAATTCCTTAAGATGCTTATGCGGATTCTCACCTGCAAGACCACTAAACCTTGGCAACAAGTGTATTAAACCAGATTTTAGTTCAAAAGGAGCAACCACATCAGCATATTCAATACACAAACCATTATAATTAACATCAGGGGCAGCAAGTTGTCTTAATGTTCTTTGATCAGCCATGTTATTAGAAACAGGTGCAGAATTAGAATCGCTACTGGTTGGTGAACTAGTGCTAGCCCGAAGTGCTCTACGGCGTGTGTGCAAAGTTCTTTCAATTTCAGGATCAAATTCAAACAATTCAGAACAACCAGACCTAGTAGCCAGAACTAATTCAGCAGAAAATCAAAAAAGAAAATATGAAAATAACAACAAGAGTCCCCGGCAACGGCGCCAATTTTGACACGCTGTCGCACGCGCGTCAAAAAGAGTGAGTGGTTTGAAAAAGTGTAGTCAGGGCGCGACAACTCGAGTATCGTCTCACAAGGACTCTTGGATTGTTATTAATAGCAAAATCAGTTTTGGGGGGGTTTTCAGATTCGAAGAATTCAATTAAAAGAAAACAATGCAATTGAGAAATAAGTGAATATCAATGATCAAAACGATTAATCTACTGTTCTCGGTTTCCCACTATCATTGATTCATATAATTCCCATACCCTAAGCGGATTCTAATCCCTTTTCGATTGTAGCAATAATTAACAAGCGAAATTGGCACTACACGATATATGTTCCCACTTCCCGAATTAAGCAAACGGGTTGAAGCACTCGTGAATTAAGCAAACACGATTGAACGCACGCGAATTAAGCAAACGCGATTAGATATGAGAACATAAAATCATCGAAACAAATCAATACCTATTCTATATAATTCTGAATTAAGCAAACAGAACGTACAAGATAGTATTGAAAGGAAGAAGCAATTTAATCCGGGAATTACAGAGTCTCAAGTGTCGGCGGAACCCGACTACAGCAGATTAACCCAACGGAATTAGTTCTCCATCAGGGGTATAACAAAACCTAGAAAAATTATGTAAAACTGTGAAGATTGGATTCAATTGTGTCTGCTGCGTTCCTATTTATAAAGAGGCCGCACGTCACGGCCGTGATGGCCGTCACGGCCAGGCCGTGACCGCTTCTGTCAAGGGCGCGCATTCAAATTTTGGTCCGTCACGGTCGTGATGCCTATCACGGTCAGGCCGTGATCGCTTATGACTTTGGGTGCTGATCTGTCACGGTCGTTACCTCCATCACGGTTGGGCCGTGATCAACTCCGACTTTCTGGGTCTTCTCATCACACCCGTGATGTGTGTCACGCCTGGGCCGTGATGCTTTCTGACTTTCATGATCTCCTCATCACGCCCGTGATGTGTGTCACGGCTGGGTCGTGATCCTTTCTGTCTTCCATGGGTGGCTCATCACGACCGTGACCACCATCAAGCCTGGCCTCTGCTTCAGGTGCTCTTCCCTTCTTGCTTTTCTTATCAACCTGAAAACATGAAATAGCAGTAAGTGCTTTATTTGACTCAAAATCAACTAAAATACCCTAAAACTACTTAAATACTCAAAATGTTGCTTGAGGACAAATACATCCAAATTTGGGCGAAATCAAGATTAAACTCGAATAAAACCTATGGTCTTACTAGTTAAAAACTAGTCGAGCCAGAGGCTGATCAATATCCAAGATACTAAACTTATCTGTGACAATCAGGCTGCACTTCACATTGCATCAAATCCGGTCTTTCATGAACGAACCAAATACATAGAAATAGATTGTCACTTTGTAAGAGAGAATGTGCTTTTAGGGGAAATCACAACTGACTTTGTCAACTCTAGTGACCAGTTGGCTGACATTTTCACTAAGTCCCTTAGAGGCTCTCGTGTTGACTACATTTGTAACAAGCTTGGCTCATATGACATATATGCTCCAGCTTGAGGAGGGGTGTTAGAAAGCATATTTAACATGTGCTTAATATGTACATAAATAGGTGCTAGTAATTAGGGGTTTGTTACTACTTAGAGATTTGATTTGATTCCTTTGTATTTATTATTGATTCTCTTGTACCCTAATATGAGATTATAAATAGCATACATGTGTGGCCATATTGACACACAACATTCACATATTCTATTCTTACAATAAAATTAATGTCTGAACTCTGTGTCTCTGTGGTATAGGTTAGTCCTTCCTTCTGTTATGTTTGTTCCATTTAAGTTAATGATTGTGCCTGTGTAACAGGTTAACTCACTGATCTAGTAGAGCATAGCAGATTAGCAGGACAGTATCTCGTATTACATTTGAAAGGTTGCAAGTTAGAGCCCCACTAATTATGCAAATCCCTTTGTAAGTTCCATTCTCCCAACCCCCCACCCTAAATTTCATTCACCAAAAAACATGTGTTAGAAGTGTCCAATTGAGCACAAAATGGTGTTTTGGGTGCTAAGGAATTTCAAAGGGTCAAAAAGATGTGTTTTTATCAGTGAAACCCCCCACCCCCCTTAAATGTTTGAACCCTAATCAAGAATTCCCCCATTCCAGGCAAACACTAATGAAACGAAATTAAGATTTTTAATCGTATTCGTATTCTTCTTGTGAGAAAATTAGAAAAATACCCTAAATCCTGACCCCGAATCACAGTTTGAATAGAGTACTTTCGAAGGAGAAGACCAATAGCAATCTTGAAACCTAACACCAAACCTACTAGCTGGCTATGGTGTTGTGGGGTCAATATGGGTGCATTGTCCATTTTTTGTGTGGGTGGGGTGTAATATTAATTGTAGTCTTGTGTGGTGCATGTGTTTGGTGGTGTCACTGTCATGCATATATGTTTGATTTTTGGCCTTTGTGGTCTCTGCGGTGTAACGGGTTGCTGGATTTCTGTGTGGTAAGTTAACTAGTGGTTTGGTATTTACTTTTTGCTGGTTTGGTCTAGGGGTTTGGTGTACGGGTACTAGTTTTGCTGGTTTGGTCGAATAGTTTGTTGCTACTAACCTAGTTTGGTTGGTTTTGCTTGTTTGTTTGATTCATTGTAGAAAGACATGGCCATGGCAATGTAGAGAGAACTGAACCAGAAACGTTTTGTGCAAGAAAGAGAGAGTGAGAAGATGAAGAGGAAGTGTATGCGAGAAAAAATGATTTCTCTTTTATGATTGAATTCCAACTATTCAGCAATTGCCAATATATACAAAGCTACTTAGCTATTAGAAAACAGTCAGATAACTACCAACCAACTAACTGAAAAGCTAACTAACTAACTAACTAATTTACAAAATGATTAACTGATTATTTAAATAACTAAAAAGGCATAGTTATATGGGTGTCTCCTTTCCATCTTGCATCATCAACACCCCCTTGTAAGCTGGAATGTATATGTCGATCATTCCTAGCTTGGAATGTAGCTGCTGGAAAGGCCCTCGGGCTAGGGACTTGGTTAATATGTCCGCTACTTGAGAGTGAGTAGAGATAGGAAGTAAATGCAACACTCCACTTTGGACTTTCTCCCTCACTAGGTGACAATCTATCTCTATGTGTTTCGTTCTTTCATGAAACACTGGATTTGCTGCAATGTGGAGAGCAGACCTGTTGTCATAGTAGATGATGGCTGGACTAGTTTGTGAGATGCCAAAATCCTGCAGCAGATTTATGAGCCATTTAGCTTCACATGATGCTTGGGCTAAGGCTCGGTATTCTGCCTCTGAAGAGGATCTCGACACAGTGCTTTGCTTTTTGCTTTTCCATGAGATGAGTGAGGTTCCCATGAAGAAACAGAAGCCAGAGATAGACCTACGTGTGTCTGGAAAAGTCCCCCAATCTGAGTTGCTAAATCCCTTGAGCTGTAGGTTGGAGTCTACTGGAAAAAAAACCCTTGTCCAGGAGATCCTTTTATGTATCTGATTACTCTAAGTGCAGCCTGATGGTGTGCGTTCGTTGGTGCTTCCAAGAACTGACTAAGGTTACTTACTGTGAAAGAAATGTCAGGTCTTGTGTGAGTCAAATACAACAGCCTACCGATGAGTCTCCTATAAGGAGTTGGATCTGCGAGTGATTCACCAGAATTCTTATGTAACTTTGCCTTGCTGTCCATAGGTGTGGAAGATGGTTTCGCTCCCAACATTCCAGTGTCTTGCAACAGGTCTAGAGCATACTTTCTTTGGCATAAATTGATACCCTTCTTGGATCTTGCTATCTCCAATCCCAAGAAATATCTCAGTGGCCCAAGATCTTTAATGCTAAATCTAGCATCTAGCAGTTGTTTCATCTTGTTAATCTCTTCGATGTTTGTGCCAGTTAGAACTAAGTCATCTACATACACCAGTATGGTTGTGAACTAATTTTGATAAGACTTTGTGAACAAGGAGTAGTCTGATCTGGATTGCTGGTAGCCCGAAGCTAGTAAAGTCTCAGTAAGCTTAGCATTCCACTGCCTACTAGCTTGCTTAAGACCATACAAAGACTTTTGCAACTTACAGACAAGGTCATGGCTAGATGTAGGTAGCCCTGGTGGAGGTTTCATATAGACCTCCTCGTGTAGGTCTCCATGTAAGAATGCAGTGTTAACATCCAATTGATGCATGTGCCAATTGTGTGTTGCAGCCAAAGTCATCAGAACTCGGATGGTAGTCATTTTGGCCACTGGACTGAATGTCTCCAAGTAATCTATTCCCTCAGTCTGGCTGTATCCCTTTGCTACAAGCCTTTCCTTGTGTCTTTCTATTGATCCATCAGCTTTATGTTTCACCTTGAACACCCATTTACACCCAATTGTGTGTTTTCCTTCAGGAAGAGGGGTGAGAACCCAGGTCTGATTCTTTTCTAGTGCCAACAGTTCATCATTGATGGCCTTTTGCCAACATTCATGGATCACAGCCTCTGCATATGTGTTAGGTTCTATGGCAGTAGATATGGCTAAGGCAGTGTGTTTGTGAGATGGTGATAGTTTATGGTATGAAAGATAGCTTGAGATGGGATATCTAACCTTTGATTCAGATTGTACAACTGTAGAAGTGGCCAATGCACAATGATACTCCTGCAAATATGTTGGCGTCCTTCTGGTTCTGCTTGATTGTCTTATAGGAACAAGGTTTGGTGCAGGCACAGGATTTGGGTTTGTAATAGTATTGTAATGGCTGTCTTGTACCTGTTATGTTGGCTCAAGGTTATGTGAATCATTTTGAATGACAGGAACAATAGGTGTTGCAGCTGCAGGAGTGGTGGCTTGAGTCATATTTGGATGATTTGGTGGGAAGTCAAGAGAAGGAGCATTTTGGTATAGTGGAAAGACAGGTTCAGTGGATACAGTGTCCACAATCAAGTTGGCATAAGGGAATATACTTTCATGGAAGATCACATTTCTTGAGATAAAAGTTTCTCTACTTTTAAGGTCAAAGAGTACATACCCTTTTGTTCCAGTTTTGAAGCCTAAGAATGTGCATTTTCGGGCTCTAGGGTCTAACTTCTTTCTCTGTGACGCCAGTGTGCTTGAATAAAATAGACAATCGAAGATCCTAAGATTATCAACATCAGGTATTTGATTATGAAGTTTGAAATAGGGAGAATGATTTGTAATGCATGATGATGGTTGCCTATTTATCAAGTGCACTGCATGTGTCACTGCGAAGTTCCAAAAACATTTAGGTAAAGAGGCTTCAAACATGAGAGCCCTAGCAATAACTAAGATGTGTTGGTGTTTCCTCTCCACAACCCCATTTTGTTGTGGAGTCTCTACACAAGTTGTTTGATGTAAAATTCCTTTAGATTTGTAAAAATCATGGAGAAGGAATTCCTTTCCATTGTCAGACCTGATGCATTTGAGTTTAGAATCAAACTGAGTTTCAATCATAGAAGTGAAAGACTGAATGAGAGAAGAAGTTTCAGATTTTGCTTTCATTAGAAACAACCAAGTGTGTCTACTAAAATCATCCACAATGGTTAAGAAATATCTATGTCCAAACATGGATGGAATAGATATTGGACCCCAAATATCTACATGTATCATTTCAAAAGGAATGGAAGATTGACTGTGGCTATTACAAAAAGACAAATTTTTCTGTTTTGCATAATGATAGATTTCACAGTGTTTGTCAATATTTATAGTATCTATAAAGGAATGTAATTTCTTCATGATGAGTAATTTCTCTTGAGAAGGGTGTCCAAGTCGTTTGTGCCAAAGATTGATTGTGGAGAGGTTGACAGTACGAACAACCTCAGTAGCAGTAAGTGGATGCACCAACATATTTGAAGAAGGTGACATTGCATAGAGTCCATGCTTGAGTTTAGCTGCACCAATCATCCTCAAAGTATTGATGTCCCTTATCTGACAAGTGTCATGGGAAAAGGTAAGTGTGCAAGGTAAAGAAGTTGTCAATTTTGAAACAGAAACAAGGTTGAAACTAAATTTTGGAATATATAACACATCAGAAATGTACAAGTCATTAGAGAACATGACAGTTCCTGATATACTGGCCACAATTCTGCTTCCATCAGGTAAGCTGACTGGAATTGGTTTTATTCTTTTAAAAGTTTGGAACTCAGATAAACAGTAGCACACATGATCTGTTGCTCCTGTATCTAAGATCCAACATTTTGGTTTTGAGAAATTTGATAAGGCACAGATTGTACCTGAAGGTTTGTGAATGGAAGTATGGTTAAGATGAGATGTTATCTGATTGGTAGCATGAAGTTGTGATCCAGAATTTTGATGCAATAGTGTCATCAATGCTTTATGTTGGTCAGGAGTCAAGGTCAGGCTTGAGCCCTCATTCCTTTCCCTTTGAGAAGAATGAGAAGTCATGCTTCTGCCATCATCATCAGAAGCTATGTCCTCCTCTACAGTGTAATTATTAACAGCACCATTGTTCTTGAAATAGTTAGGTGGATAGCCGTGCTTTTTGTAGCATGTATCCACTGTGTGTCCAGACTTGTGACAGTAGGTGCACATTTTGGTGTTCCTTCCTCCATTTCCTCTTCCACTAGAGTGAGATCTACCTCCTCTTCTCCCTCTGCCTCTTCCCATTTGATCATGATCAGGGAAGTTAGTAATGGCAAGAACCTTAACCTCATCATGATTGTTGCCATTCATTTGTCTCTCTTGTTGAATTAACATGGAGAATACCTCATCAGCATTAGGAAGTGGCTTCATGAGCATTATCTGTGATCTTATTGCAGCATATTGCTCATTAAGTCCCTTTAGAAATCTAATAACATGATCTGTGTCCCTATATGACTGAAGTGTGGGGATAAGAGTGCAAGTGCATTGTACTACACAGAGGCATGAGGAAATGGGTCTGTAATTGTGTAATTCTTACCATAAACCTTTGAGATTGGTAAAATAAGAGGTAATGGACCTATCTCCTTGTCTACACATGAAAATTTCTTCTTGTAAATCAGAAATGCGAAATATATCACCTTGACAGTATCTTTTCTTCAGAGTGTTCCAAACTTCAAAACCTGTGTCCATCCATAGAATAGTATCCAAAACTGAATCATCAATTGAGTTATGCAACCAAGAAAGAACCATAGTGTTGCATCTGTCCCAGGGTTTGAACAGCAAACCGTCTGCATCTGGTTTCACCATTGATCCATCAACGAATACCAACTTATTCTTTGATTTGAGTGCAATAGTCATAGATCGAGACCATGTGGAATAATTGCTTCCACTTATGAAGCTTTGTAGAAACAAGAGAAACGCCTGTGTTCTCATTCTGGTGCAAGAAATAGGGGCTTGAAGGATCCATGATTGTGTTCGCCATTTGATGAACTATCAAATCGAGGAATCTTCAGGAATCAAGAAAGGGTTGATCAGAATTTGATCAAGAAAGGAGAATCAGAGGCTTCGAAAATGCAAATTCAAGAAATTGCAGTTTGAGATTAAAGAAGAACTTGCTTCAATTGTTGGAAGCAAAGTCAGAAGGAAGTGAGATGAAGAAGCTTCAACAACAGTGTGAGCTGAAGAGAAGAATCAGGGCGCAGCAGAGCTCCTCCTAGAGGAGCTCTGATACCATGTAGAAAGACATGGCCATGGAAATGTAGAGAGAACTGAACCAGAAACGTGTTGTGCAAGAAAGAGAGAGTGAGGAGATGAAGAGGAAGTGTATGCGAGAAAAAATGATTTCTCTTTTCTGATTGAATTCCAACTGTTCAACAATTGCCAATATATACAAAGCTACTTAGCTATTAGAAAACAGTTAGATAACTACCAACCAACTAACTGAAAAGCTAACTAACTAACTAACTAACTAATTTACAAAATGATTAACCGATTAGTTAAATAACTAAAAAGGCATAGTTATCTGGGTGTCTCCTTTCCATCTTGCATCATCAACATTCATGGTTCTGATTTGTTGGTTTGTAACTTTGTATGGTTTTCATGTGGGTTGGATTTTTGGTCTCAGGTTTGGTGTTGGCTTTACTGGGTTTGTTTGTTGGTTCTTTTGATTAATTGCTCTGATACTGGTTTTTAAACAAATTTGCAGCATCATGGACCAACTATAGGTGGTTTTAGGAGTGGAAATGCAGCTGCAATTACATACCAAGTGCATATGGAAGTGCATCAGTAGTTTTCTTAATATTTTCTTCTTAAAATCTGAATCTTGGTTTGTTTATCTTTTTTAAAAAAATATTTAAGCAAAATTAATGCTTTGGTTCCTTAATTTTTTTTTCCCAACATGCCCCCTTATTTTATATTTTTTGTCAAACAAGTACTTATGTTACCAACTTTGGCCTCAATGTCGCATTCCATTGAAATCCGTTAGTAACTTCCTATGTGGCCGTTAACTATCTTACCGGGACACCTTCTTCTCCCTCCTGACGTGGATGTATCCGATGGTGGTGTGGGAGGTCACGTTCTTCCCATATTAGGGACACCAGTGTTTTGCACCCGTACGATGCACGGGTCATCAATTACTATTATTATTGATAGTATTATTATTAATAATAATTTAAATTGTGTCTCTATATTTACCAAATTTTTTCTTTCCTTTATCACAAATTAAGTCCATTATGTCAAACATTTTCTTTACTTATATCACAATTTGCCTTCGATCTTTCTTTCCCACCCATATTGGTGGTACTCATTCATCTCCAAGGCTTTTTATTTATAGACAGAAGTGATCAGCAAAAACCTTGAAACAATCTTATCTATAATTTGAGTGCAAAAAATTCTATATATATTTTATTTTAAAATGATATTACAATACGTAATGTAACAATATGTGTTAAGTGTTCATCTTTGATTGTTACTAATGATCAACTAATCCTCTTAAATCATGTGGTGCTGACACATGTCCATTTATTAGAAAATCAACAATTGCCCTTATTAATCAGTATAGATATAGATTTATTAGTTAAAATAGAAAAAACAAAGGCAAGGATGTAGCAAAAATATATATTAGAAAATATGAATAGCCCTGCTTATATTTATGTCAATTTAGAGATTGCCGTGTTTGACTCCTAAAACATTATACCTTTTTCGGATTGTAAATATTTTAAAAATATATATATATATAAATTTTAGAAAATAAATAAAATAAAATAAAAATTTCCATAACTTAACATGTGGCTTGCACTATTATACTACACTAAAATCATATTTTCCCCTTATTAATTAGTATAGATATATATTCACTATTTAAAATAGAAAGAACAAAAAGGCAAAGATGTAGCAAAAAAAAAAAAGTATTAACAAAAAATAAATTTAAAAAAAAGTAGAAAAAAATATTCAAAAAATATTCATAGAAAAAAACTAAAAAAAATAGGGAAAAAAGTAATTAGAAAAAAAGTATTTAAAAAAAATTAAGGGAAAAAAGTAATTATAAAAAATATTTAAAATAATTAGAAAAAAAATAAAAAAATTAGGAAAAAAATAATTAGAAAAAAAATATATATGTTTGAATTGTTATCATTAATAACTTGAATCGTGCCTCTATATCTATCAAACTTTTTCTTTCCTTTATCCCAAATTAAGTCCATTATGTCAAATATTTTCTTTACTTATTTCACATTTTGCCTTCAATCTTTCTATCCCACCCTTAACGACGGTACCCATTCATCTCCAAGACTTTTTATTTATAGACAGAAGTGATCAGCAAAAACCTTGAAACAATCTTATCTATAATTTGAGTGCAAAAAATTATATATATATATATATATATATATATTATTTTAAAATGATATTACAACATGTAATGTAACACTATGTGTTGTTCCTTTTTGATTATTACTAATGATCAACTAATCCTCTTAAATCATGTGGTGTTGACACGTGTCCCTTTAGTAGAAAATCAACAATTGCCCTTATTAATTAGTATAGATATAGATTTATTATTTAAAATAAAAAAAACAAAGGCAAGGATGTAGCCAAAAAATATATTAGAAAATATGAATAGTTCTGCCTCTATTTATGTCAATTTAGAGATTGCCGTGTTTGACTCCCAAAACACGTTTACAGTATTGTAAATATTTTAAAACAAAAAATATAAATTTTAGAAAATAAAAAAAATTTCATAACTTGACATGTGGCTTGCACTATTGTGCTACACTAAAATATTAATTTCCCCTTACTAATTAGAATAGATATAGATTTATTATTTAAAATAGAAAAAACAAATGAAAGGATGTAGAAAAAAAAAGTATTAACAAAAAATAAATTAGAAAAAAAGCAGGAAAAAATATATTTATAAAATTTATAAGAAAAAAAATTAAGAAAAAAATTTATCAGAAAAAAGTTATTTAAAAAAATTAGGGAAAAAAATTAATTATAAAAAATAGTTAAAATAATTAGAAAAATTATATATTTTGAGTGTAAAAAATTATATATATTTTTATTTTAAAATGATATTACAATACGTAATGTAACACTATGTGTTAAGTGTTTCTCTTTGATTATTACTAATGATCAATTAATCCTCTTAAATCATGTGGTGGTGGTGACACGTGTCCCTTTAGTAGAAAATCAACAATTGCCCTTATTAATTAGTATAGATATAGATTTGTTATTTAAAATATAAAAAACAAAGGCAAGGATGTAGCCAAAAAATATATTAGCAAATATAATAGCTCTGCCTCTATTTATGTCAATTTAGAGATTGTCGTGTTTGACTCCAAAACATTGTACCTTTACCGTATTGTAAATATTTTAAAACAAAAAAATATAAATTTTAGAAAATAAATAAAAAAATAATAAATTTTTTCCATAACTTGACATTTAGCTTGTGCTATTGTAGTACACTAAAATCAGAATTTCCCCTTATTAATTAGAATAGATATTGATTTATTATTTAAAATAGAAAAACAAATGCTATGATGTAGCAAAAAATAAATTAGAAAAAAAAGTAGGAAAAAATTATATTTTAAAAAAATTATTAGAAAAAAAAATTAGGAAAAAAGTAATTAGAAAAAAGTTATTTAAAAAAAATAGGGAAAAAAAGTAATTATATTTTTTTTAAAAATAAATATAAAAAATAAATTTTAAAAAATAAAAATAATTACAAAAAAATAATTAGAAAAATATATATTTAAAAAATCATAAAAATAAAAATATTATTTTTCTAATTTATATTTTTTATAATTATTTTAAATATATTTTGTACTTTTTTTATTTAGGAAAAAATTAGAAATAAATTATTTGTAAAAAAATATTTAAAAGGAAAAAGTAATTTTGGGGAAAAAAATAAGGAAAAAAATAATCAGGGAAAAATATTTTAAAAAAAGTAATTATAAAAAATATTTAAAAAAATTAGAATAAAATATATATTTAAAAAATTAGAAAAATTAAATTAATTATAAAAAAAACAAAAAAGGAAAAATTAAATCAGAAAAAATAATAATAAGTCGTATAAAAAATTAGGGAAAAAAAGAAAAAAATTTAAATGAGAAAAAAAAATCGAAACTTTTGTTAAAAAAATTAGGAATAAAAAAATAGGAAAAAAAATAAAAAAGGATATTTAAAAAATTATTATAAAAAATATTTAAAAAGAAATTAGAAAAAATAATAATTCGGAAAAATAATAAATGTTAAATAAATATAAAAAACAAATTTCGATTTTTTTTTAAAAATTAGAAATTTTTTTTAAAAAAAAATTAGGATAAAGAAATTAGAAAAAAAAATAATTTTAAAAATGTATTATAAAAAAATTAGAAAAAAATTAATTCGGAAAAAAAATTTAACAAAATTTTAAAATTAATTATAATAAAAAAAGTTTTTTGGGGATAGGTCAAAAAAAAATAATACTGATATATGTTTGTACAATAAAATAAACTATCTAATTTTATATTAGTATAGAATTCTCATACCATAATAGTTTCTTCAGCAAAAATGATTCGGGGATCTTCCGGTGAAAGGATGTGACTTTGATTCGACTATGGCAAAACACATCTCCTTGTTTCACTTTCCCACCTTGATTTTAATGTTGCTCACCCAATATTCATCTTTTCCACCCTAGGCTCATTTCTTATTTCATGTAGAGTTGATTCCTTAGAGTTCGGTCATGGCCTGGGTATTGCAGGCACTGTTGTGCAGTTGATTGCTTCTCTGATGCAAAATCGAGAAATGGTAAACGACATTCTAAAAACACGTAAGCCTCTCGTCTTTTGAAAATTTATATCTATTAATCAACAATTTGTCAAGTGGCCAAAATTTTAATCTTCGAATCCTTTTTAGACCCCATGCTTGTCAAAGACATCCTTGGAGGCACAATCCCCAGAATTATGAAACCCAATCAAGTGTCCAAAATCAAGAAATCACATAAACCAAGAAACACAAATAATGCTCAATGCTCCAAAAAAAAAACTTTAATTCCTTTTAAGAAGCCCCGTAATCAAGAAACCCAATTAAGCAACAAAATGAATAATAAAAAAAAAGAATAAAAGAGGATTCAACATTGTGGAGCACGAGAAGAAGAGAAGAAAAAAAGAAAAAAAGAAAAAAAGAACTCGATTTCCTGAGTTCCTCGAGCAATGATCCCAACTTCTATGCACCTCTGGTCAAGTTGAAGCCATTGTTGATTGTTGTAGGGAAGAAGCTCACAAACCAAGAACCCAAAATTTTTAAAAGGAAATAAGGTGACTCAGAACCCCCCAACGGATAGAACCAAGTTAGCAACCAAGTGAGGAGTTGCTAAGTAGTAGAGCTGAGTATATGGGTGTGGGCCCGTGGACGGTCCGTTTAACCCGTGATTCGTGCGGGTTATGATCATACAAAATGTAGGTTCGTTTAAATGCAGGTTTATTTAGCCTGATCAATTTTACCCGCGGGTTAGCGGGCCAACCCATGGGTCAAAAACTTTAATAAAAAATATAGGTTCATATATGAATATATGATACATTTTATAATTAAAAAATAACTATTATATGCAAGTGGCTATTTATTTGGGATGTTGTCTGTGCAATTGATCTTTATTTGTGTGCTGAAATATTTAATTCAATTCTATAAGCATGTTAAACCATATGTATGTTATTATGGGCTAATTTGAATTTCTCAAGTTTGTTAAAACTGAGTAAATTTTGCAAGTATTACTCCTTCTGGTAAATTTTCTCTATATGTTTTTGGATATTTAGGAACCATACTTCTAGGAATTTTTTAAAAATAATTAATTTAAAAAAATAATAATTTCAAATTTAAATGAGTCCGCGGGCCAGTCCGTTAACCCGCAAGTTAGGTGGGTCGGACGCAGACTATAGGAAATGCCGTCCCGTTTGCTTCAGGGGTCAACCCGATCCGACCCGTTTAATTGCGAGTGAATGCGGACTGGGCTTAAACGGACCGGACTGGCCCTTATACCCAGCTCTACTAAGTAAGATAGTTAGCAGCCACGTAGGAATCTTACTAATAAGACAAAATATATCATTGAGAGTAGGGATATAAATGGACGGGGTGGGTATGGGTAGTAGCCCCCACTACCCACCCCATTGGATAATTTTCATACTCGGTCCCTCCCCATATCCGTGTGGGTATCTATCTTGCGGGTTTTAAACAGATTTATCAATATTTGTGGGTATCCATGAATATCCATGGATATTCAAACACCTCACAAATTATTGAATATTAGGCTAAATCTTTTATACCCCTATCTTGACATCATTCACACATAAGCATTAATCCAGAAGTTATAATCCATAAGCATTAATCCATAGCACAATAGTTGAACAAAAGCAATAATACGCAGCAATGATCCATAGAACTTGGGTATGATAAGGTTTGGGAGCTGCGGCTACCATATATTTCAAAAATAAAATAAGAATAGTGAAAAAAATAAGGCATTTGATTTATATATGTAAATGTATTTTAGTAATTTCACCTTAGCGGGTACTCACGGGTATTAATACTACATCCGTCCCCACCTCATTAATAAGTGGGTAGAGAAAATATCCATTTTATTTATCCATGGATACCCATTAATGTATCAATTTTCTACCCATTGCAGATATTATCCATGAATATCTACGGGTATGGATAAAATTTACATCCCTAATTAAGAGCAATGTCGATAATAGAAAACTTAGGAGGCCTATTTGACAAAAAAATAATTTAAAGGATCAAATTGAAAATAAATAAATTAAGGGATGAAGTACTAATTTTGCCGAAACATTTACAAAAGGCAGTTTTTTTTTTTTTTTGTTAAACTACAAAAGCCGGTTTTCATCACACCACTCCTCATTTATCACACTAGCAATAAGTTCGAGTATGAAAAAACATTTTATAATACCCAAACATTTATATATTATTATGATTATGATTATGATTATGAGGGGACCAAAACAGAAATTATTTTTTGACACCAAATATTGACACCCGTTTTTGACATCGGTATTGTAGTGACAATGTAATGTACTGTAGTGACACTGTAGTGATGTCATTTTTCGTAATTTTACCCACGTTTTTTTAAAAAAATATTTAGCTTTTTTTAGTACTAAAGTTTTTAGTCAATCACGTGCAAATATTTGGTTAGTTCAGTTCAATATATGGTTAATGGGTCATCCTGAAGCTTACAATCATTTTCCACAAACATGTAAATATTTGGTTAACTAGTGTATTGACCCGTTGTAACATACCTGGCTACTTTATCGGTTGACGACTGTCCGCACAAACCAACACAGGTCTTTTCAGCGTGCTTTGTCCTCACTCACACGCTTTGTAACGTCCTTCGTTACATTAGTAATCCAAATTAATTTCAATAAAAATCCTTCGAAACATTTAATTAAAATATATAAGTCATAAAAACTTCGCAAATTAATTGAGTGCGAATATACCTTACATTAATTAAAATAATAATAAAGTATCTGAAGTAATAATATAATAAAAATTCAAACATCCAAATATAACCAAAAGCCTCAAAACCGGGCATCTACTAATAAACCCAACGATAAATAAATAAACGTGTATGTCCACATACGACTCCGCATTTAAGAAAATACTAACCAAACTAAAAATGACTAAGAAAATTCACTAAGTCTTCAAGCCACTTCAATCTCAAAGGTGTCGTCCTCGTGCTCTGAAAACAACACTTTTAATGAGATATAATCCCAGTGAATAAAAACAAGTTCTAACAATATTTTCGAAAATAGTATTGTTCTCAGCCGGCGCGGTAACCGGAAAAAATGAAAACATCCAAGGTACCTGCTAATTTTCAAAATGATATAACTCAAAATGTATTCATAAATTAAAGAATAAATATTAATCTTATGAAATTCATGTATAAGACGTAACATCATCAAAAGAAATAATTCGATCCACATAATATAAGTAAAATCATTCGGAGGACGTCTCTCGTGTCCAATCAATCTCAATGTATATCCAAGTCTCTTTTATTTAATTACCAAAAATTTAAGCATATGAGCTCATGACAAATGGAATGGCGTCCCACCGTATTTCCCTTCCCAAAAGGAAGTATCTATAATGGGTCTTCCCCTTCCCAGAAGGAGGTATCTATCTCCCCCTCTAACGAGGAGGTATCTATCTTTCCCTCTAACGAGGATGTATCTGTCTTCCCCTTCCTAGAATGAGGTATCTGTCTTCCCCTCTAATGAGGAGGTATCTATCTTCCCCTTCACAGAAAGAGGTATCCGTCTTCCCCTCTAAGGAAGAGGTATCCGTCTTCCCCTCTAGTGAGGAGGTATCTCTCTTCCCCTTCCTAGAAGGAGGTATCTGTCTTCCCCTCTAAGGAAGAGGTATTTATCTTCCCCTCTAACGAGAAGGTATCTATCATCCCCTTCCCAGAAGGAGGAATCTGTCTTCCCTTCCAATGAGGAGGTATCTATCTTCCCCTCTAACGAGGAGGTATCTATCATCCCCTTCCCAGAAGGAGGTATCTGTCTTCCCCTCTAATGAGGAGGCATCTGTCTTCCCCTCTAATGAGGAGGTATCTTTCATCCCCTCTAACGAGGAAATCATTCCTCTAACGAGGATGTATTCATCATCCCATATATCTTAACAATCACAAAAATCATATTTTGGGCATATATCATAACCCCAGGTCATGATATATGACCTCATATGTCAATCTCAACGATATAGCGTCATAATAAGACAACACTATAACATCACAAAATCAATTAATAATCAATATATATATATATATATATATATATATATATATATATATATATATATATTACACACCAATTCGTGAATTCCACGTTACAAAGTCTTTTGTTCAATTTCAAAATAAATTACAGTCATGCAATTTTATTTTTAAGCTATACGTACATATATAAACCAATGAAAGGCTTCATACCAATTCTCGCTTCAGCAGGTTCATTAACGTAAGTTTGTGAATGTCAAGGGAACAAAGATTTTCACATCAAACAATATTATACATAAGCAAACAAATTCAGTCATTTAGATGCTATACCCAGTATATTTAAAATTCAAAAGCCTAGAAGACTGCTAATCCCAAATTCTTCATATTAATAACACAATAAAAATTACATCCTTCAAGAAATCATTCCAATCTAACATTTAATCGCATAATTTAAAATATTGAACATTAATCATTGGAAACTCCCTAAATTTATAATTTGGTTTCAAACCCCAAAATTTATTGTACCGTGGAAGGGTGAACAAAGATGTTTTTTACTCACCTCTTGAAGACATTCAAAAACTTCAAAATTAATCTAAGGGAAGAGCTAGTCCTTCACCACAAAAATCTTCCTTCTTTTCGTCAATAATTTTTGGTCTGTGTGTGGCTCCCCATTCGTTACTAAATTCAACAATTAGCATTGCTCTTTCTTTTATTTCCCTTGTCTGGCCGTGCCGTTTCGTTACGTGAGTGAGAGAAAGAGGAGTTATAAACTTATATAGCCGTGTGAATAGCAACTAGGTTTCCTCGTAGCATTAGGTTTCTTTTCTTTCTTTCTTTTTTCCTACCTTTAATATTGTTGCGGTACCTGCTGACCTTTATTATTAGATGAATGAAAGGCAAGGCAACCTAACCCTGACGTGAGGAGTCCTTCACCTTAACATACATGTCTATATAATTTTGTTTCCATTTTCATTCTTTGTTTTCTTTTTTTTTAACCCAAAAGAATCTTCATTAATATTACATCTCCTAATTGTTTTTCACACAAAGCTAAACATGCTCACTTCCTATACGAGAAATCCAAAAATGGATGGTGGTTCATGACTTTTTCTTCTCTCTTTTTTTAATCTAAATTTTGTATTTATTTAAAAATATTAAATAATTTCAATAAATTGTTATATTAATAGTTTTCTACGCTAAGCCTTATAATAGCTTAATCTTTTCATTAAAATAATTTATATTGTAATTTTGGGATGTTACATTTTCTCCACTCCTTAAAGAATTTCGTCCCCGAAATTAACACGTCTTACCAAAACAATAGATTAAAGGTACTGCAACACTGAGTATATGTATGTAATCGGTTCATTCATGTGTCCCTTCGCTTAGAAGCCTGTCAGGAGCTGCTCCTTGTCCGTGCCTTCTTGCATCGGCGACCACTCCCCGCCCTCATCGGCACCCAGGTGTCACACCCATGCCATGCATGAGGGGGAATATGCTATTTTTTAAGATTTCATTAAAAAATTATATAATTGTTGATTTTATGTTTTTTGCTTAAATTTTTTTGTGGAGAATTATATATCGAAAACTGTCAAAAAATTATTTTATCCGCACCTTCTATCACAAAGTGTAATAGATATTAACTCAATAAATATAAGGCAAAATAGGTAGATTGGTCCTATACGTTTTTTTTTTACTTTTCACATTGGTTCTTTAAGTTTTTTTTTTCTTTTCAAATTGGTCTTATACATTACGTTCCGTTTCCACGTTAGTCCTTTCCGTTAATTTCTAAACGTCATCAGTTTTGACCCAACGTGGCTATCATGTTAATCTGTCATGTGGCTTTTGATCTGACTCTGTTAGGTCGAAATTGACGGAAATGACTAATATGAAAACGAAACGTAACATGTATGACCAATTTGAAAAAAAAAAACTTATAGGATTAATGTGAAAAGTAAAAAAAAAACGTATACGACCAATCTACCTATTTTACCTAAACATATAATTGATATTATAATACAAACAACGTCTCTTAAGTGTAAATAGTACATACTCTCATGTAAATATACACTCTAGCGTGTTACGTGTGAAACACCGGTAAAATACAACAATATTTATGAAATATTAAAATGTTGATATAAAACATGTTTGCACGTGGAGAAAAAAATAAAGGAAGAATCAATATGTTTATTTTAAAAAATATGTTTATTTGAAAAGATAATTTAATGATAATACAAAAAGATTATGTATATAAATATTATGAAAAATGTGATTAATCATGAAGATGTTGTCTCTTTTTTCCACTATCTTAGTATCGTACTTCTCTGAAATATTTAATAGTAAATGTATATTTTTAAAGCAATAATATTTGTTTATTTTGGACATGGACAAAACATAAGACTAAAAAAAAAAAGCACCAAACAGACACGATAAGTAAATATAAACAAAATCCAATATTGTTAAAAAATAAAAAAGCAAAATAAGAAAGCAAATCATAACCAAAAAAAAAAAAAAACTACTCCACATGTCACATTATAATAGTAAAATCTAAAATGATTTTCATAAAAGACCTTACCTTTCTAGCTAAAATGAAAAGAAGAAAGGAAGTGCAACAAAATATTCAAGTCGGCAAAATGTTAGTAGTAAATTGGTTAATAAATATTAAATTTCTCTCTATAGTCTAAGCAAGAACCAAACCGCAACAAAACAAAATGAAAACTTAACGATTAGAAACATTATTTATCACATTATTTTTTATTCTCTCTTCAAAATTTTTTGATTTATTTATCCTCTTTTACTTGTGCAAGTTAATCATATTTCTTATATTCTCTCTTGAAAATCTATTTGATTTAGTTCATATTTGTTCCATGTAAGTTAATCATTTTTAGAAAATATATTCATCTATCATATTTTTCTCGGTGCGAGTTAACAATTTTTAAAAAATATATTGATCTATCATTTTTTTAGGGATATCTGAATCTACCGTAATGATGGTCTTCCCTTTGCACACACAACTGCATAATTCAAAACTTTGTTGCAGATTGAACCAAAGTAAAAAAAAAAAAAAGGAATGGAGGGAGTTGAAATTGTGAGCATACACAAAGGTTCCCGAGAAATGTGATTTTTGGAAATGTACTTGCTGAAGAGTAAACCCGGCCACCAAGCTCGAATACTCGGCCTAGTCCGGAAGTTAAAGATAATAAGTTAAAGATCACTTAATTAAGGGATAAGATATTAATATTAAATCCTGATATTATCTGAAATAACCTTATCTGGTTAAAAGAGATAATATCCCTTAAATTAAGGAATCACATCCCAAAAGAGATTTAAGAGATAAATCAGATCTCTAAAAGATATTTAAAAGATAAATCAGATCTCTAAAAGATATTTAAGAGATAAATCAGGTCTCTAAGAGAGAGGAAAATCCTATTATAAAAAAGAGGAGTACCCCTGATAGAAACTCATTTTTCACTGAACTCCGGTGACTCTCTCTTAAGCGTATTAGAGAAACTAGCGTCGACCAAGAGACTATCAGAGAGTCCTTGCTCCCTAGTATTCATCCGATACAAAATTAAGAGATCGAGATCACCACGGCCAAGGGTTGAACCAAGAACTACGTCTGGATTTGATTCCCATCGGGATACGTAGGACCGGATTATTGAATTCTGCCAAGCCATAGCCTAAAACAACCCCAATTATTCATCCCTGGTTTGATGTTCACGACGAGGCTCCGGTAAACCGGATCTCGGCAAGAACATTTGGCGCCCACCGTGGGGCCGAAGTGAAACTTCCCCGGTTCCACAAGAAAAGCTCGATGGTGACCACACAGAATGGTCTGCGAGAAGGGGCAAGCAGCATGAATCATGAGGACCACGAGGCTTCGAACGCCCAGAACCGCAACAATCATCTTTCCTCCCCCCTCCATGAAGACAACTCTAGGTTGGAAGAAGTTATTGAACAGCTCAAGCAGCTGCGGAAAGAAAACGAGGAGATACGCGCACAGAATCATAAGCTCCTAAGAGCGCGAAAAAGAGAGAGGTCCCTGACACCCTCCGATGAAGAGCAATCCTCACCCAAGGCTGGCCAGAAGGACCCTCCGATGCACTCTCCTCGGGGAACTAACCGAGCATCCAAAACTAAACCTCCCCTGGGGGATTCAGAAGTCAAATCTCACGCAGAAAGGACTAGCCAGAAAGGAAGGACATCGGACCGGCGTCCGAGGTTGCCATTCACTGATGACATTAATGAGGTAATCGTGCCAACCCATTTTAAGCCCCTTAACATCGACAAATTCAATGGCACCACTGACCCAACCGAGCATGTGGAGTCCTTTATTTCCTCTATTTACTTGGTGACTGATTCGGAGGCCGTCATGTGCAAAGTTTTTCCAACTACTTTGCAAGGCCCAGCTCTGACCTGGCTAACAAATCTACCAACTCGGTCGATTGACTCCTTTGATGTGCTCATAACCAAGTTCACTACACAATTTGCGGCAAGCCGAAGGCACAGAAGGCACTCAGTCTCACTGGTAAATTTCAAACAGGAAAGGAATGAATCACTCAGAGATTACATGGCCCGCTTCAATGCTAAGCAGATCCTGATTCCCAACATGAGCTCGGAACTCTGCCTCCACACCGTCATGACCGATCTTAAGCCAGGACCATTCTTCGAGTACCTATCTCGGAAGCCACCAAGAGATTTTGAAGAGCTGCAGGAAAAGGCTACAGGTTTCATGAACTTGGAAGAGATGCTGGAATTTAAAAGGAGAGAAAGAGGTTTCGAGGACAAGAGCTCAGCCTCGAACAAAGATAGAAACAGGGGGTCTAACTCACAAAGGACCCAAAAAACCAATGAAAGAGAATTCCCGCAGAGGCATCCCAGGTATCCATCTTATACTCCGTTGAACCGATCTCGGGCAGCCATCCTTCAGGAGGTGTGCAGTGCCGAGTTGCTTACCTTACCTGAACCATCCAAAACACCGGACAATGCTGACAAAAGCAAAGAATGCATGTGGCATCAAAACTATGGACACTCCACTGAAGAATGCAGAACACTCCAGAGAAAGATTGAGGAGTTAGTACAAGCAGGTCGTCTTGATCGTTTCATCCGCCGAGATGACAACGGAGGCAGACGACCCGGTCGAAGACAACGGAGACACGATCATGATAACCGAGACCGAGATGCAAACTTTCGAAGAAACCATCAAGGCGAAGATCGACTGAATAACCAAAGGACCCCTATCGAAGAATCAAAGGGAGGAATCAGGGGGGTCATCAATACAATCTCGGGGGGGGGGGGGGGGGTTGCAAGCGGAGGAAAAACGAGCTCGGCTCGGAGGCGTCATGTGAAAGCCCTCCGATCTGTTAACACGGTGTCTGGAAGACCTCCAAGGGCAAGACCCCCCATAACATTCACAGATGATGATTTCCAAGGGGTAGATCCAAATCAAGATGACCCAATGGTGATAACGGTCGAGCTGGCCAACTTCTCGGTCAGACGAACACTTATTGACCAGGGGAGCTCGGCCGATATTCTCTACCTGGCAACCTTCAAGAAGCTCGGAATCCCAGAAAAGCTGATAAAAGAGCAGGAGGACAAGCTGGTAGGGTTTGCCGGGGAACAAGTCAAGACCCGAGGTTATATAGACCTCTTAACAACGTTCGGAGAAGGCAGACTCTCCAAGTCCGTATCAGTCAGGTACGTTATTGTAGATGCCAGCACGTCATACAATATCCTTATCGGAAGACCGACGTTGAATGAGCTCGGGGCAATTGTCTCTACCCCACACTGACAATGAAATTCCCAGTAGGCCACTGGGAGATAATTGCAGTCCGGCTGACCAAAAGCTAGCCAGCGATCTTATGTGGACAGCCTGAAGGTTACCCGTCACCAGGACGGCCCAAAGAATACCGAGGATGGTAAAGCAGAGGTGGTAAGCTCGGTCAGCTCAGTAACTTCAGCCAGTTCGGTCAGCATGTTTGAGCTAGACCCAAGGACGGAGATGTACGAGTCCAGGGTCGAACCAACAGAGTCTTTAGAAAGGTTCTAGTTGGGAGCCCATCCTGAACAGTGCACCCACGTCGGTAGTCAACTGGACCCCTCACTCAGAGAGAGGCTTCACACGGTCCTAAGAAAGAATGCTGACCTGTTTGCCTGGAAGACATCAGATATGCCGGGCATAGACCCCAACTTTATGTGCCATAAGCTGTCTATATGTCCCGAAGCTAAACCTGTAACTCAGAGAAAAAGGAAACTTGGCGAAGAAAGGCGTCGAGCAATGGCCGAGGAGACTTCTAAACTGCTCAAAGCAAATTTCACCCGAGAGGTGAAATACACCACTTGGCTAGCCAACGTGGTATTAGTCAGAAAGGCCAATGGTAAATGGCGGACGTGCACCGACTATACCAACCTCAACAAGGCATGCCCCAAGGATTCCTATCCCTTGCCCAACATCGACAGACTGGTGGATGGGGCCTCAAGTTACACGGTTTTGTCCTTTTTGGACGCATATTCAGGTTACAACCAGATCAGGATGTATCCACCGGACGAGGAAAAAACAGCATTTATGACTAATGGGGCAAATTACTACTACCGAGTAATGCCCTTCGGCCTAAAAAATGTCGGGGCAACATATCAAAGGCTTATGGACAAGGTATTCGCCAGTCAAATCGGAAAAAACTTGGAAGTATATGTTGATGACATGGTAGTAAAATCCGAAGATCCGAGCCGGCACCCTGCCGACCTCGAAGAAATCTTCGGTCAGCTCAGAAAGTACAACATGAGGCTAAATCCAGAGAAGTGCTCTTTTGGTGTACAAGGAGGAAAATTCTTGGGATATATGCTAACACACTGAGGAATCGAAGCTAATCCAGATAAATGCAAAGCCGTCATGGAAATGCGAAGTCCTTGGAATGTGAAGGAAATTCAAAGGCTAGCCGGACGATTAGCCTCCCTATCCCGCTTTCTCCCGAAGTCTGCAGAGAAGGCAAGACCTTTTTTCCAGCTCTTGAAAAAGCCAAAGGATTTCATTTGGACTGAAGAATGTGAGAAGGCCTTCGAAGATCTGAAACTCTTCTTAGCATCTCCCCCAATCCTCACTCGGCCTCAGCTCGGCAAAGATCTGTACCTGTACCTCTCTGTCAATGATTATACAATCAGTGCAGTGATCATTCAGGAAGAGGAGGAGCAACAGATGCCGGTGTACTATGTCAGTAGGATCCTGAAAGACGCGGAAACGCGATACCAAGTAATTGAAAAACTGGTTCTCGCCTTAGTTATGGCAGCTCGGAGGTTACGACCCTTTTTCCAATCTCACCAGGTCATCGTCGAAACTGATCATCCGATAAAGCAAGTACTCAGGAAACCTGATCTAGCCGGACAAATGATAGCTTGGTCAGTAGAATTGTCAGAGTTTGGTCTACGGTATGAACCGAGGGGGCCAATGAAAGCCCAATGCCTCTGATTTTATTGCCGAGCTTTCTTCCAAACCGATGTCAGAATCCTTCATCTGGCTCCTATATGTTGATGGATCATCTAACTTGAAAGGAAGCGGGGCTGGAATAATTCTTGAGGGATCTGATGATCTAATCCTCGAGCAATCTTTGAAGTTTGGGTTCACTGCTTCAAACAACCAGGCAGAATATGAAGCCCTTATTGCTGGGCTATTGTTAGCTAAAGAAATTGGGGTCCGGGAGCTAAAATGCAGAAGTGACTCACAGCTCGTAACAGGACAAGTCTCGGGCAATTATCAGACAAAAGACCCCCAATTAACCAGATATCTCTGCAAGGTTAATAACCTCATTTTTGAATTTGAGCATTTCTCTATTGAGCACATACCTCGAGAAGAAAATTCCAGAGCAGATCTGCTGTCCAAATTGGCAAGCACCAAGAGGGCTGGCCAACTAAGAACTTTCATTCAAGAAAACCTCCTCGAGCCGAGCATAAAGAGTACCGAAGTGACAGTGACCGAGCACTATGACCGGGGCTGGATGACTCCAATCTGGGAGTATCTAACCTCGGACAAACTACCTGATGACCAAAAGGAGGCGAGGCGAATCCGTCTGAAATCTTGTCACTACACCATCTTAGACGGTGAGCTGTACAAGAGGGGATTCTTCAGGCCGTTACTGAAGTGCCTCACAAAGGAGCAGTCCGAGTATGTAATGGATGAGATGCACCGAGGAATCTGCGGAATGCATTCAGGTGGCCGATCTCTGGCAGCTTGGATCCTACGAGCAGAGTTTTACTGGCCAACCATGAGACTCGATTGTTCTACCTGGACCAATAGGTGTGACCCTTGTCAGAAATTCGCCAACATAGCTCGTGCCCCAGGAGAAGAGCTCCACTCCATGTTCTCACCATGACCCTTTACTATGTGGGGGATGGACATAGTCGGTCCTTTCCCAGTGGCCAAGGGTCAAGTCAGGTTCCTCCTGGTAGGAGTAGACTACTTCACCAAGTGGATTGAAGCAGAGCCATTGGCTACGATAACTGCCAAAAAGGTCCAGAATTTTGTATGGAAAAACATCATATGCAAGCATGGCCTTCCTTATGCAGTTGTTACAGACAACGGAAAGCAATTCACCGATAAGGAGCTCGGAGAGTTTTACTCCAACCTCGGAATTAAACACAAAGTGACCTCGGTTGAGCATCCACAAATAAATGGCCAAGCAGAGGCAGCCAATAAAGTTATTCTAAACGAGATCAAAAGAAGGTTGGGACAATCAAAAGGGGCTTGGGTTGAGCAGTTACCAAGCATTTTGTGGGCTTACCATTGCTCACCACAATCCTCGACGGGAGAAACACCGTTCAAACTAACCTATGGAACCGATGCGATGATTTCAGTTGAGCTCGGTGAGCTCTCCTTTCGAAGGCAGCATCACAATCAAATTAAAAATGAAGAAGAACTCCGAGTTGAGCTTGACATGGTCGAGGAAGTCCGAGATAAAACAAAAATCAGGGACGAGCTGTGCAAGCAAAAAGCAACTCGGAAGTACAACTCAAGGCTGCGCCCAAGGGAAATTGTGCAGGGTGACTTAGTGCTGAGACTACAAAGCGACGCGAGAAAAGACTCTAGAGAGGGTAAGCTCGCGGCAAACTGGTCAGGCCCATTCAGGATAGCAGAAAATCTAGGAAATGGTGCCTACAGGCTAGAAGAATTGTCAGGAAAGTCGGTTCCAAGAACATGAAACACTTCCCACCTTAAGTTTTATTTTAGCTAAGGTTAGAAGTGATGCACTCTTTTTCCTATCTCGGTATTTTTCCCATGAGGTTTTGGCCGAGAAGGTTTTAACGAGGCACACTAGGAAAAATAAATAAATAAAATTTTCTTCAGTTGAGCTATTATGCAAAAAATACGGTGTTAAAACTGTTAAATCCTAAAGGGGCTGACCGAGCCAAAATCGACCGATCAGGGTCGAAGTGCCGAGCCTATAAAGGTGCATAAATCCTAAAAAGACTGTCCCGAGCCTATAAAGGTGCTTAAATCCTAAAGAGGTCGTCCCGAGCATCCTAAAGAGGCCATCCCGAGTCTATAAAGGTGCTTAAATCCTAAAGAGGCTGACCAAGCCAAAATCGACCGATCAGGGTCGAAGTGCCGAGCCTATAAAGGTGCATAAATCCTAAAGAGGCTATGCCAAGCCTATAAAGGTGCATAAATCCTAAAGAGGCTGACTGAGCCAAAATCGACAGATCAGGGTCGAAGTGTCGAGCCTATAAAGGTGTATAAAACATAAAGAGGCTGACCAAGTTAAAATTGACCAATCAGGGTCAACGTGCCGAGCCTATAAAAACATCAGAAAATTTTTCAAGTGCAAATAGATTCACAAGTAAATAAGAAATTTCATTAAAATAAAGGGGCAAGGCCCCGAATACATGAAGGTTCAAAAAAGAGGACTGCACAAAAACAACGTGTTTCCTAAACTACTTATACAATTTCAGGGATCAAGGTCCTCCTCGGGATTGGGAGGGATGATAGCATATTGACCCGGTTGACCCACTTCACCTTCAGGTCCCTCGGCCCCTTGACCCTCGTCTTCCTCTCCGTGAGTTATGGCGTCCTCATCCTCGTCCTCCATCTCTGCCAATGGAACAAGGATTCCATCTCGGTTAAAATCCTTGTCCACATCGGCACTGGAGAAGTCAGCAGTCGGGTTGAAGTGCTGAAGTTGCTTCACGGCTCGGGAGAAACCGTTAACATGCTCCCTCATGATTGAAGCCTCAGCTTCAGCTAGATCAGCATGGAGCCTCATGTTCTCCTCCTTCTCGGTCTCCAGCAACTTCTGCAGCTCCTGACTGGCTTCCTTCTCGGCTTGAAGCCCTTTCACAACGTTTTGAAGGTTGAGTCGGTCAGCTCTTTCCGTTTCTAGCTCGGCCGTAAGGGTGGCATGGCCTTCTTCCAGCTGCGTCTTCTGAGCCTTCAGCTGACCGATGACCCAGCCTTGCTCCTCATACTTGGCCAGGACCTGAGAAAGCTCGTCTCTCACCCTCAAGGCTCGGGCCGCATCCACCCTCATCACCTCCATCTTCTTCACGTTATCAATTAGATGCTGGTTCCAGAAGCGGGTGATTGAGGCAATGCGGAGAGCATAGGCGGCGGCCGCCTCCATACTTTCCTCAGGGCCCTGCTCCAACAATAGCCGGGCATCAGACGGTTTCAACACTTGGCCATCGATCAGGCCTGCAGGGTCGAACTCATTTCCCCAGAGCGAGCTGATCCCTGGATTACAGTTACCATTATACCATTTGGTGTCCGAGGTGAGATCGGTCACCATGGGAGTGTTGCTCGGTTGGCTAGCAAGGGAGGAGAGCTTCCAATCGGCACCTCTGGCTCCAGATCTGCCCGGGTCCTCTTCGGAGGACGAACATTCAAGTCAGAAGCTTCAGTAAACTTCTTCCCCTTAACATTTGAAACGACAGCTGATCCGCCAGTAGCCGACTTCTTCATCAAGACCTTGTAGTTGAATTTTCCCATTATCACTGCAAAAGGAGGAAAATCAGTTAGATACAAGTACGTGGCTGGGTAGGGAAAACACCCATTAGAAAACTACTTACAATCAAAATCGGCTTGTCGAGTTGATGACTTGGGGAGCAATAAAAGTCTACCACAGGGCAATGGCCGAGGATAGAGTTTTAGGAGCTCGACGTCGGTTTTCTCTTGGGTTGTCATGCAGCCGACGTCATAGCTGTGGAACTTAGTGGGGTGGGGTTGCCAGTAGAGGGGAAATCTGGAGACTCCATCCGAGTCATAAAATAAAGACTCGTTCCCTGCAGTGGGTCAGACTTTGAAAAAGTTCGACTTGAAGAATTTATGTGTGCTCTTGTAGAGCCCAATAATGCCCCCGGACTCAGCCCCACTAAGGGAAATCCAACCAACCTGGTCCCCAAACCTGACCTTATAAAAATGAAGGAAGATAGGAGCAGTGGCTACCACTCATATCTGTTCACACAGGATCTAGAAGGCCTTTAAAAAAGCCCAGCTGTTCGGATGGAGCTGGGTTGGGGCAACATTCATGATTTTTAGCACATCACACTTAAACTGGGTAAAGGGCAGACTGACTCCAATATGTTCAAATAGGGTTTTATATACATATGTGAAGGAGGGTTGACCTGGAGCTGAATGCAGAAAGACATGTTCATCCCTAGAACACGGCAGACACTCCACACTGCCCCCAAAAGAGGAAACTTTGTTTTTTATGGAGGAAAGGGATTCAAAACTCCTAAAGTTGGAATGAAAAGCTCCCACATCTGGCCTCACCCAGAAATACCCAGGTATAGTAATGTCAGGGTAAGGAACTTTGGGAATCCTAGTGGTATGCTTACGACGCCTGGAAATGGGTACGGCATCGGGAATAACTGAGCTATTCCCATCAGTGGAGGAAGAGGCACCATTGCCACCACCACCGCCGCGAGAATAAGATGGAGAAGAATGGGGGGAGCCCTCAATCAGGTTAAGTTCGGGCTCCACAATCTGAACCCCGGAAGAAGCATTCTGAGATACTTCAAATGAAGTCTCCATGGATTCACAATCAGAAAGCAAACCTAAGGGAGTTTCAAAGAGCAGGACGTACCTTGAGGGACGTATGAATGCTTGGACCAGAAAGGAACTTGAGGATAAGAAGAGTCTAGGGCTTAAAGAAGGATGAAGTCCCACGCCAGAGGCTCGCCCGAATTTATAGGAAAAGGTATAACGTCCTCTCCTCGCATTAATGACGGTTGTTGGGCGAGAGCAGGGAAACGTCCCCTCGAAGTCTGACCAAAATTCACCAGCTAATGGAGAAGCCACACGTGGCAAAGATGTCAGAATATAAACCGCCATCACGGGAAACTAGGAGCACGCCACAATTCGCAAATCTCGGGAACAATGCCACGAAGGCCACGCGCCACACAGGGTGACGTTTCTTTTCCATCTCAAGGCTCGAGAAAGTATGGCGTCAGCACAGAACAAGTAACTACCTCCACCTCGGCTCGCCTCGGCTCCCACGAAAAAGCTTCCACGCCATTGGCTCAAAGCATGGGGGGCTTGTGTATGAGCCGAGATACAGAGTCCGACATCCAGAAAGCATCAAGCTCGGTCACCCGAGCTGCTCAAGCTCAGTCACCCGAGCTGCTCACCGAGTTGGAGGATGTATATATATGCATAGAGTATGAAGCTCGGTGATGTGTCGTGCGTCGCGCGTGTGTTGCGTGCCGCGCTCTGTGATTCCGGCAAGTGTACTGGATTGCCGTCAAGTAATAAAAGATATCGAACCCACAGAGACTGTGTTCCCGAATCGCAATCAATTCTCAAATCGAGTGAATCTGGACTTTGTAAAAAGGATTTTTATGTTTTGAGTGAAAAGGATTTTGAATTTGAAATTAAAAGATAGATGAGCAGAAAACAATTAAAACAGAAAACAAATGTTTTTGGGGTTTTGATCTAAATGGATTCCTAGGGATTTGGGTTACCTTTGAGGCTGTTTATGTTGCTAATCTGATTTACCTTTGTTGATTACCGAAATTGCCTTGAAGACGAGTTTATCCTCTGATAGCTTAAGCTCCCTCTCGGGTTACAAAAGCCGTGCCCAATTGACCCGACCCCTACTCTCGTGGTAGTCGATCTCAGATTGGACCCTTTGCGCTTCGTGACAACTCGTTGCTCCTCGAGGGACGGCTTCTAACTCTCGTGATTTCAGTCCCAAGTCTGACTTCTATAGGTCCGACACCTAAGTTCACCGCTAGGTTCCTCCTTAGAATGTCTCAGTCATGCAAATAACCTAAGTTCACCGCTAGGTTCCTCCTTAGAATATCCGCATCTCGCAGATAAGCGGCCGCCGGACTTTACAAGTGAAACACACTAGAAATCCTAAGTTCACCGCTAGGTTCCTCCTTAGAACGTCTACGTCACGCAAATAAGCGGTCACCGAATTTACGAGAGATTAACACACTAGAAATCAGATCTAAAACAATAACGAAATCAACAACGATTTTACATCAAATCAACAACATTTACAAAACTCGGGCAGAGCCCCAATCCCTAGAAACAAACTACTACTCCAGTCTTGCCATGGAGATGACAAGCTGGGTTGACAACATAATGAAAAAAATACAAAAATCAGAGAAGAGGAGAGGAGAGGAGAAGAGAGATCTATACGTAGAGTCCTAGTTGTTATGGATGTGTATGATGATGATGATGAATGATGATCTCCTGCCTCTGCCTGGTCCTTATTTATAGATGCGGGAAGTTAGAATCCCAATCTAACTCAAATTCTGATCCAATTCGGTTTCTTCAGGTCCAAGTAATGCGCGTCACGGCCGTGATGGCCATCACGGCCAGGCCGTGACGGTCTTTGCTTCTGGCAGTTCTGGAAATTTTCAGTCTCTCGCATGGCGAGCTACCCTTCGCGTCGCGAGCCTCCATTTCATGGCCGTGATCTGAATCACGACTGTGGCCGTGATGGGCTCTGACTTGTGGGGGTTTTGGATCACGGCCATGATGGCTATCACGGCCAGGCCGTGACAGACTCTGACTTCAGCCTTTGTTCCTTTTCAGTTTTGCTCGATCATGATCGTGATGGTCATCACGGCTAGGCCGTGATAGGCTCTGTTTGGCTCATTTTATGCACTTTTAAAGCTCTAACTTCATCCAAACTTCATCATGGTTGATCTTGAGCATTTTACACCTTGATTTCTGCAAAACAACACACGAAAACCGCCTTACCCGTTCCAAAGGAAAAATAACCAAAAATCAAATGAAAATATGCCTAAACTACATGAAAATGCATGCAAAATGATAGACAAAGATGATGTGAAATCACACTCATCACTCGGTCAATCACCTCGGCTGACCTAAAGACAGAAAGATGAAACCGAGTTCCTGAGCTTGGCTTACATCATGAAAGCTTTTACGCCTAATCAGCTCAAAGCTTGGGGGGCTTGTGTACTGGCCGAAGAGTAAACCCGGCTACCGAGCTCGAATACCCGGCCCAGTCCGGAAGTTAAAGATAATAAGTTAAAGATCACTTAATTAAGGGATAAGATATTAATATTAAATCCTGATATTATCTGAAATAACCTTATATGGTTAAAAGAGATAATATCCCTTAAATTAAGGAATCACATCCCAAAAGAGATTTAAGAGATAAATCAGATCTCTAAAAGATATTTAAGAGATAAATCAGATCTCTAAAAGATATTTAAGAGGTAAATCAGGTCTCTAAGAGAGAGGAAAATCCTATTATAAAAAGAGGAGTACCCCTGATAGAAATTGACTTTTCACTGAACTCCGGTGACTCTCTCTCAAGCGTATTAGAGAAACTAGTGTCGACCAAGAGACTATCAGAGAGTCCTTGCTCCCTGGTATTCATCCGATACAAAATTAAGAGATCGAGATCACCACGGTCAAGGGTTGAACCAAGAACTACGTCTGGCTTTGATTCCCATCGAGATACGTAGGACCGGAATATTGAATTCTGCCAATCCATAGCCTAAAACAACCCCAATTATTCATCCCTGGTTTGACGTTCACGGCGAGGCTCCGGTAAACCGAATCTCGGATGGAGAGAATGATATTCCAATATTTTAGAATTTGAATCTATTAGGAAAAGAAATCAGAAATTATGTTTGTCTTCAAATAATTTTTATATTGTCATGTTACCTATTCATATCATAAATGATATGTTAGGAAAGAAGTAATATGTTATAAATACTATTGAACCGTAAATGATATCCCAAATATTTCGAATTTGAATATGTTAGGAAAGGAAATAAGAAATCATATAAATGCGGAAATCCTCCTTAAATGCCATTAAAGCACGTTTTTTGAAACAAATTTATTATAATTGCATTCTGAAACATGTTTTGAAAAGAATAACGTAATAAATATGTATTAATGCTATTTGGAAGCTATTTTTGTCAAGAATCCGAGCCAAATTTTTTATGATCGGAACCAGACCATAGAGACATGGAGCATGATAATTCGACACGTGTAAACCAAATCTTGAAATTATCCGTGGAAGCGACACCTCTTAATCCAGATCTGTGAAGTCTTTCTGATTTGTATATTGTATAGATATAGATTATATGGGTATATGGATATATAGATATAGATAAGAGAGTAGTTTAAATAATTGTTGTGAAACATTTTTTCTACCAAACTAAAGTGAGAGTTGGTCAAAGAATTTGAAAAAATGAAAAATGACATTTTTTGAAATGTCATTTTAAATATACATTTTTGTAAGAGATTTTAAACATGTATTTTTAATAATAATCTAATGCATGTAATGACTTTTTAAATTTAAATTTTGACATTGATTTTAAAATTTTTATATTGTTATTATAATTATAATTATAATTATAATTATAATCAACGCCGTTGTAGCAATTGTAGTTGTAATCAGCTTCAATGACATGATAGATCTTCGATTTCTCAAAACTATTTAATTTCTATTCAAAACAAACAATTCCATCATTTAGAAAAGATTCTAAATATTAGCCATTTATGTAAACAAAAATATTCCACTAAAAATCAATTTAAAAAATATACATTTTTAGAAATTAAAATTAATTACAAACAAACCATTCTAATATGTGTTTAATGACTACATTAAAGAATTATGTTTAATAACATAAAATTAATTCAAAATGATATGGAAGTAATTCTTGAAAATATTTTGAATGATACTATTCAGGTTTAAATTCAAAAGATATAGAATCAACATTTTATTGAACTCAATTATATGGAATCATTCACAATTATTAATATCGAATATTGACCCTATTAAATGACAAACCAATTATATCAAATCAAATACTTTCTCCCGCGTTTAATGACTACATTAAAGGCTTGTGTTTAATGGTATGAAATTAATTCCAATTGATAGGAAAATAATTTAGGACCGAATTCGAATGGTACTATTCATATTTAAATTTTAAAGATCTGGAATCAACATATTTAAACTCAATTATATGGAACCATACTCAATTAATATCAAATATTGAACACATTAAGCGATAAACCAATTAAATCAACATTAATTTAAAATGATATGAAATTAATTCAAGTAGAATTTCGAACGGTACCATATACGGTTTAAATTCAAAACGTAATATTTGGTCATAATTCTACCATATATGAATTAAAAGGAGTAACCAAGTAAACCAACCAATGGTCGTAGGCAATTAAGCAAACTTTTTTTGTATACACGTGATTTAAAATAAGTCGGTGAACTTTTCCTCCCGTTAAAATCATATTCCTCTTCTGAAGTAAGAATGTCTAGTTTATACATTTGGGATACTTAAAAGGACCGGAGAGGGGAAGAACCTTGAATCATTATTGTTCTAAACTAATTACATTGGCCAAAAGATAATAGCGACTGACAGATTGATGAAGAATCTGAAATAATTATCATGAATGAAACAATAGATGTTCAAACAATGATTCAATAGATGATAGTATGCCTTATAAAACATCTCCCTCACGTGCAACCTCCCATGCCCGTCTTGGAGGTGTCGGAGCAACCAAAGTCGTTCTCGCAATGTATAAACCTTAGTGTCGATAGAGAAAGGGGAGGAGATTGAGATTAATCAAAAGATATGATGAATACTATTGTATTGAAAAAGAAAAAATAAATAGAGAAAATTGTAACAAAGACGTGTAAAAAAGTGTGAAAAAATAAGGATTGTTTATTTGTATATCTGAAAATTTTATGTATTTGGGTGTCATTCTCTATCATACAATTCATACCTGAATTATATGAAATTATTGACAGAGGTCAGTCGGTTGAAGTCTTTGGTGGGGTTGCTAGTGTGCAACTGACAATCTCCTTTTCACTACTTCCCAATATGCCGCCGCCTGTGCCGACTTGTGTTGAAAGATGAATGAATCAACTATAGAAAGTGTTTTAAATGAAATGAGTATAATATAAACTTAATTTGCATATACCTGCCTTGAGCTATCATGAAATTATATTGAGTTATTCTGTCATATACCCTTGTAGTATCTTTCTTCACTTCAATAGAAGGGAGGTCTAAAGAAGACTTACTCATCTTTGTTGGTTACTCATCGCAATGCATTGTCATCTTCCGAATTGTCACCATACTTGCCTGTTGCAACAAACAAAAATAAGAAGCAGCAAATCACTAAATGGGGGGAAAGCGATGAAAATTTTGAACCTATTGCGATTGCACATTGGTACAATGGGGGAGAGCGAAGATGGGTGGGAATATGGAATAATACTTTTCTATTTATGTGTAATTTAACATATTTTCTAGGTCACAAATCAGAAATAAATGCTAATTAGTTTGATTGGATTGAACTTTATAAATTAACCATTTATTGGAATGCTAGTATAACTGTATTAATTGTTTGTATTTTATAATTTATAATTTATTATATATTCATCTATTATTAATTTGATCCGAAGGAGATCATTGCACTAAATGCCTTTATTTATATACACGAAATTTTAGAAATAATGTGCATACTTGATGTGGAATTGATGTGGCACATTTTTGAAAAACATGTCCTTTACACTTACTAGATAATTGCACTAAATGTTTTATTCTTCTTATTTCATCTATTATTAATTTGCTTCGGATGAGATCATTGCACTAAATGACTTCACTTGTCCATATTTTAGAATTAACGTCCCTTCTTGAATCACTTATGTGTTGACACATAAGGCTTGATGACATGTCATTGTCCAGAGAAGAGTATTCTCCTTGAGGACATTTAACTTTATATATATATTAGATTCGATTCATTATATGGTTAAAGTGTCATCCAACAGATATTGCTGGAGGTAGGGGTGGGTAAACGGACTAGTCCGGTCCGTTTAAGTCCGGTCCGCATAAGTCCGCATTTAAACGGACCGGACTTTATAGTCCGCATTTAAAATGGACTCTGAAAAATAGAGTCCAAGTCCAGTCCGCATAGTCCGCGGACTAAACGGACTGTCCGCGGACTTTACACTTTCGAGTCGCGAAATTTATCTCGCCTCGCGAGAATTTATTTTGTGCAAGTACGCCCAGCGCCAGGAGCCAGCGCCCAGCGCCAAGGAGCAAACATCAAAAACTGCAAGACATCAAATATAATTACCGAAGTCCGAAGGAAATAATGGCTAGAACAATCAGAGACCCGCGAGCTCACGAGTGACAGGGTGAGTGGATAAGTGAGATGGGCTAGTTTTTTGGCCCAAGAGAGCCTTTTTTTTTTTTTTTTCTTTTTAAATGATCGGTCCATGGACGGTCCATGGACCATGGATCGAGTCCGTTAAGCTCACAAGCTAAACGGACCGGACTCAAAAAGCCCGCATTTTTTGGACTCGCATTTTAGGGTGTCCAAGTCCCATGATCGCGATTGCGGGTTTGATTTGTCCATGACCGAGTCTAAATACCCACCTCTAGCTGGAGGTGTCCCAAATCTGGTGTCAAAATATCACAACAGGGCTAAAAACCCAAAACAACCCGGAGCTAACAAACTAATGGAAGTACAAATATGTTTGCATCAATTGGCAGCCATTTGCCCATTTGCTGATAGAAACTCATCTCTCTAATCTAAAACCCTCATTTCCCGGCCAAAACCCTACTCACTTCTCATCACCGCCATGGCGTCCTCGGTAATCCGCCTACGCCGCTCCCTCGGCGCCCTCTCCGGCCTCCAACGCTCCTTCTACGCCACATCAGCTCCGCCATTCTCCGCTCCCACTCACCGGATTTCAACACAATCAGCACCGAATCCTATCCTTCAAATTCAATCCCGTTCATTCAGGTCATCCTCGATTTCGCTTATGTCTACTCGATCCTCCTCAGCAAGCAGCATCCCCGACGAGATTGGTCCCGACACGATTCTGTTCGAGGGTTGCGACTACAACCACTGGCTCTTCGTCATGGATTTTCCCAAGGACAACAAACCCTCCCCCGAAGAGATGGTTCGTGTCTACGAGGAGACTTGTGCTAAGGGTCTCAACATCAGGTTCCTCTTACTCAATTTAACTACCTTCCTTATTTCGATTAACCAATAAATTTTTTTTCTTCTATAATTAATTATTACATGTTGTTTTAGTGTGGAAGAGGCGAAGAAGAAAATGTATGCTTGCAGCACTACAACTTACACTGGCTTTCAGGCTGTCATGACTGAAGAAGAGTCCAAGAAATTTGAAGGTAATTTTTTTCTTCATACTCTCAAATTCAATGATCCAGTGCACACAATACAAAACAATAAAAATGAAGATGTTTGATTTTCTGTTTTTTTATAATAGATCTTCAAGGAGTCATCTTTGTGCTACCAGATTCCTATATTGATCCTGTGAACAAGCAGTATGGAGGTAAGCAAAATGCAATCAAATATCGAAATGTGTGTGTGTGGGGAGGGTGTAAGACTTAATACTCTTACACCACCCAATAATTTTTTATACAATATAAATTTCATCCACAAAATGTAATCAAATAGCATTTATTTTCATATATTTAAAATTATGTATCATGTTAATCTTGACGGATATCAATGAAGCACCAAACAATTTTAGATTAATGTGAAATGTTATACATATACATAAGATTTATATGATAGGAGTTTTCAATTCAACAGTATTTTATAAGAAAATTATCTAATAAAAACTATTCATGGGTGGAAGAATGCTTGTACCTTAAAGCTAACTGGACCTGTTTCATTAATTGTGCTATTTGATGGCTACTTCAATATTTAGCTACCCTTATTTGGAAGAACATTTCTGAAAGCAACTTTTGATGTGTGATAAATAGGGGATCAGTACATCAATGGAACGATTATCCCTCGACCTCCACCAATACAGTATGGAAGAAATCAAGGAGCAAGGCGAGACCGCCAAAGAAATCCTGGTCAATATGACCGCCGAGAAAATCCAACGTCAAACCCTCAAGGAAATTTCTCCTACAATAATCGGGGACCCATGCAAGGGGATGGAAGGAACTATGGGCCTCCACAAAATTATCCACCCCAACAGAACCATGGTCAAGCACCACAGAATTTCCCACCCCTACAGAACTATGGCCAAGCATCAGAGAGTTATCCACCCCAACAAAACTATAGTCAAGCACCACAGAATTTCCCACCCCAACAGAACTATGGCCAAGCATCACAGAGATATCCACCCCAACAGAACTATGGTCAAGCATCGCAGAATTATCCACCACAACAGAACTATGGCCAAGCATCACAGAATTACACACCCCATCCACAACAGCAAACATATGGTCCTGCTTCACAGCAAAGACATGGTCCTGCTCCACCACAATATGCACAGCAGCAGAGCTTTGGACCACCAGGACAAGGAGAAAGAAGAAATTATGTGCCACAGCAGAACTTTGGACTGCCTGGACAAGGAGGAATAAGAGATCCTGCTCCTAGGCCTGGAGGAACTGATGCTTCTCAGGCTTCGGATGATACTTTTACCCCATCATATATGAAGGATTTCAAACCATCATATATGGAGGAATTGGAACGGGCTGAGCAGGGGAATCATCCTGCCAAAGAACAGACGGGATCCCAACAAAGATACCCACCTCCTGGCCAGGGCAATTTTACTGGAGAGGTATGGTAGACCCAGAAAAAGGGGGAAATATTCATTTCTGTTTGTGGATCAGAGCAATTAGA
Source organism: Sophora flavescens (assembly GCA_030762895.1). Classification (NCBI taxonomy): domain Eukaryota; kingdom Viridiplantae; phylum Streptophyta; class Magnoliopsida; order Fabales; family Fabaceae; genus Sophora; species Sophora flavescens. Next base: position 73,039,363 of record CM061062.1, on the reverse strand, counting down.
GTAGAGAATTGTTTTTAAAAACTAATGCTCGTCTTGTTTTATAATATTTAGTTCAATATATAGACTTCTCTGAAACTGTAATTGGCATGCCTATATAATCTCTGATATTTGAAAAACTGTCAACACTTTGGCTCATGCAATGCAAAAGATGACTTGTTTTTGTTGTTTTTTCTGCAGGGAAGGTATTGATAGTAGTCTGAGACATGCAGGGTGCTCGTATTGAAGTTATTAAGTGCATTTTAAGCTGATTGGATGTCCTTGCCAATGTGGTGGAGAATACAATTTTTTAGTTGTCATTGTATATCCGTCAATTTAGTCTACCCTCTGTTTCAGTGACGAAGTTAGATGTGGTAATTGGTATGTAAAGGTTGTACTAGATGCTGCCTGGTTTTATTTAAAATAAGAACTTCGATTTTCATGTTGCCTCTTACTCTACTTCCTTCCTCTTTGTGACAGAAAGAGTATATTTCAATATTAATTCAAACATGCACAAAAAAAAGTGATATTAAGATTGTATAAAAAGATAAGAGTTTAATTTGTATGTACCGTCAGTGTGAAGATTTCTAAACTTTACATTGTCAGTGTATATCAATTAAATCCAAAGATAAATTTTTTAAGAGCTTTTTTATGTAATACTAAAGTTTTGTTTGGCTATAATTATAATGTTTTTTTTTTAAAAAAATGAACACATTATCGCTTCTTAAAATAATTTGGTTTTTTTTTTTTCTTAGATTCTGAATTTTTTTCTCTAAAAAATATACTCAAATAGTTTACAATATTTTAAAAGTGATTTTCAAACATTGCAACAAAAAAAGAGTGATTTTCAAACAACAAAACTACTCATTTCAAGAAAAAATCTTTAAGGACGAATACTTAATATTTAACATACTACATTACATTCTATACTATACTACTATAGTACACTGTCCTCTAGTAGCATTGACCTTTGGCTGATCGTTGTGTGTAAAGCATTGCGACCCATTCTGTGAGTGAGGGAGCGCGATGGGTTCCACCATGAAATTTCCCGCCATTCTCGGCTCAGCAAAACACTCTCTTGCTCCATGCGCTCTTTCTCTCACCAGCCAACGTTTTTGTTTTCCCCTCTTTCCTCATTTCTGATTCTGGCAGCGTTTTCCTTTTACAAAATGCTACCTACTTTATAATTGGATTCCATTAATCTTAACAATGCCTTTTACCTCCAATCCACGATCATGAACGAGCTTTCAATTGTATCACATGCCTCTAGCTAACTTGTGAATATTTCTATTATTATCTAATTATAATCAGTTTTGAGTGCATGATGTTTGTTACTTTGGATTCGGAATGGATCAGTTTATAAACACAGATCTGAGTGTGATCTTCTTCATGCGCTTATCTTAATGGATAGCAGTAACGGTCACGAACACCCTCCAAAGCCTCCACGCAAGGCCTCTAATTCTGAATCAGTTTTCTTACACGGTGACTTGTATCTATGGATATTAGAAGCCAAATCCCTTCCCAATTTGGACTTACCTACCGAAGCCGCGAGATCATGTCTCACCGTTGGTAACCGTTGTTCCCCTCCCTTTGTGAAAGGATTCAAGACACGCTCTGGAAGACACAACATGATAACTAGTGATCCCTATGTCTCTGTCTGCCTCGCCGGCGCTACCATAGCTCAGACTAGAGTCATTCCTAACTGTGAGAACCCTTTGTGGGATGAGAATTTTATTGTCCCAGTTGCTCACCCTGCTCAGAAAGTGGAGTTTCATGTCAAAGACAATGATGTCCTTGGTGCTGAGCTCATTGGAGTTGTGGAGATATCTGTTCACAAGATTCTCTCTGGAAATACCATCAGTAATTGGTTTCCAATCATTGGACATTATGGAAACTGCTTAAAACCTTATCCTGAGTTGCATATATCTCTTCACTTTAGGCCAGTTGGAGTCTCAACCAACCCTTCAGACACAAATTATGTTAGTATAGGTATCGGAGTTCCTAATACATATTTTCCTCTCCGAAAGGGAGGGAATGTGACCCTTTATCAAGATGCACATGTACCTGATGATAAGCTACCCCAAATTCCATTGGAGGGTGGAAAGGTATTTCAGCATGCTAAATGTTGGGAGGAGATATGTCATGCCATCTCGGAAGCTCACCACCTAATATATATTATAGGGTGGTCAGTTTATCACCCTGTGAAGCTTATCAGAGAGCCAACAAAACCCTTGCCTTCTGGTGGACATCTTTCACTTGGAGAGTTGTTGAAATACAAGTCACAAGAAGGGGTCCGCGTGGTTATGCTCATATGGGATGATAAAACCTCGCATGACAAATTTCTTCTCAAAACAGTAATTCCAATTACCCTGATCAGGAAATTTAATATCAGGGACTGTTTTCAGTAAATTCCCATGAGGCATTAATATTACATTAGATTTAAGTAATAATGCTTTCATTTCATCAAGTTATTGAAATGGAAAATGGTTGTTTAAGGCTAAAATTGGGAAGGTGCGTGGAGTAAAACTAATTAAGTTGTCATATATCTTCTTTAAGGGTGAAATTGCATGGACTGTCTTCTGGACAACCTTCAGTAAAGAGATGCTGGACTTTCAAGTTTCAAAAAATGTTAGGTTTAATGGATTATTGTAGATATAGGTGCATGTCCATTTAGTACTTGTGCTTCGCTGAGATTTATAATTGGCGTGCTTATAATAATTCATTTGCTTGATTGCAGGATGGTGTCATGCAGACTCACGATGAACAAACTAAAAAGTATTTTAAACACTCCAGTGTTCATTGTGTGCTTGCTCCACGTTATGGAAGCAGTAAGCTCAGTATTTTCAAGCAAAAGGCATGAAATTCCTGCTCTTGAACATAAAATTATGTTGGATAAAAATATTCTTTTTTACTGCTGCATCACCCAAGCATCATTATTTCTTTACTGGAAAATTTCACATTCATTAATTGGCATGGATAAAAGATTTACTAGTGTGCTTTACTTTTTGAATGAAAACTGAAAAAGTTCCAATTTGATTGAATCTTTTGGTCCAGGTTGTGGGAACCCTTTTTACGCACCATCAGAAGTGTGTGCTTGTAGACACTCAAGCTTCTGGGAATAATCGGAAAATAACTGCTTTTATTGGTGGTTTGGATCTCTGTGATGGCAGATATGATACTCCTGACCACCGGCTTTTTGATGATCTAGATACCATCTTTGAAAATGATTTTCATAATCCTACATTTCCAGTAAGTTATTGTTGTGCAATTATGATAGCTTTTACTTGTTAATAATCTCAGTGCGTGAGGTCTCTTCTTTTTTTTTATTTGTGCTGGGCTACAATTGAAGAAACATTAAGTGGGGTGTGGCTATGGTGCACCACCCGTTACACTAAATTTTAGGTCAATCAAATTGCTATATGGGTTGGTCAAAATTTCAAACTTTCTCTGTAGTCAAATTATATGAATACAATATATTATAGGTACTCTTTATATTCGCAAATTTAAGCCATATTAAAATAATAATTTTTGATTTAAAAATACTGATTATATTGCAAAATATTATTTACAACGAACATTATTTTAATTCAAATTAAAATATTATTTTTTAATATAATCAGTTTTTTTAATCAAAAAACATTACTTTAATATGGGTTAAATTTACGAACACGAAGAGTACATATACTATACTATAATATATTGTATTTATATATTTGACTACAGTAGAAATACAACTAGAAAATTTGATATTTTGACCAAACCCATGTAGCAATTTGGTTGATCCAAAATTTGCCATATATGAGTGGTGCACCCACCCTGTGAAGGGTATGAATTACAATTGTCCAACTGATTGGGGTTCAGTAGCTTTTATTTTTCTTATTCTGTAATTTCGTGTCCTGTGTGTGCATATGCACAAAGAAATGCATTCCTTTTGCTCAAGTAGGAAGATATGCATAAACATTTCGTTAATGAACTAGTTATTGGAAACAAAAAAGATTTACATCTTTAACCCGATTGTGTGCCTGTCTCTAATGGCCTAATATATGAAGAACATAACCTGGTTGATGCACTCATCAGTGTCTCTTCCTCCCCCCTTCCCGAAGAAAGATGGAAATTGCAGACATAGGAAGTAAACTAGGAACGTAGTACAATAGATGAAGAACTAGAATGAGAAAGTTCGGAAAACTGGAAACAGGAGTTGAAAAGATAGAGGACTCAAAGAAGTAATACAGGAAAACAGTCAACAGACAGTTTTCAGCTTGATTGGGTAAAAGATAGAAGGAAATTGAATATACAGATTGGTGTATGGCAATTTGCAGAAGTAACCTGTTGAAATTGTGTTCTTTACCACACAGCCAAATTCGCGTGGACCAAGGGAGCCATGGCATGACTTGCATTGCAAAGTCGAGGGTCCAGCTGCATATGATATATTGACCAATTTTGAGCAAAGATGGAGAAAAGCCAAAAAGTGGCGTGACTTCAGGTACAAAAAGGTGACAAATTGGCATGATGATGCTTTGCTAAGCCTAGAGCGTATTTCATGGATTCTCACTCCATCTTCCAGTCCTGATGGTGATAAAGCTGTCCGTGTAACTGATGAAGACGATCCGGAGAGTTGGCATGTGCAGGTATGGAGGAAATATGTTGATAAAAATTAACAACATATAACATCCTTCTTGATAAAATTCAAAAAAATATTATGAACAAGCATTAAATACAGGTATTTCGGTCCATAGATTCAGGATCTGTGAGAGGTTTTCCGAAAGATGTCCAAGAAGCTAAGGCTCAGGTGAGAACAAGGTTGTACATGATGCCCACTTATGATTTGAGGACTTCATTGTTTTTTAAATTTCCCCAACCAATTTTTCATTACCTTTGCTTTTCGGCGTGCTTTCATGTGATATTGAAATTAATTAATCTTTAGACTCTTGGCCTTTAACTTATAATGTTGATTTTTTGTAGAATCTTTTCTGCGGGAAGAATTTGAAAGTAGATAAAAGCATCCACGCTGCTTATGTAAAAGCAATAAGGTCAGCAAAGCACTTCATATACATTGAGAATCAATATTTTTTGGGATCTTCATACCATTGGCCTTCACACAAAAATGCAGGTATATAAAATATCGTTTCCAATGGGGTTTATTGACGTTGTTCTACCTTATGTTTCATTCTCTGAACTTGTCAAGTTTCATCAAAATTACTAGAATATATGCATGGGCGATTTTTTTTATATGATTTATTGTATTCAATAGGTGCAAACCACTTGGTTCCCATGGAATTGGCTTTAAAAATTGCCAGCAAGATCTATGCAAACGAACGTTTTTCTGTTTATATAGTTATACCAATGTGGCCAGAGGGGGTTCCCGCTAGTGCTTCTGTTCAAGAAATTCTGTTCTGGCAGGTCAGACCAATTTCTAGTCTTTGTTGCCTTGCGAAATTTTGCAGGTTAACAATTCCATTACTTTTAATGTTGAGCTTGTTCTTGTGAGAGATTTTCAAATTAAAATCGACCTTATTAAATGTTGCGGGTTAACGGTTAAATAGATATAACGGTGCAAGCTTATCACAAGTTTGATATATGGTTCAGTGGTTACAACGTTTCCTTCTAACCATGCTTGCGCGAGTTCGAATCTACTTCGCGGTGATTTTTAGTTTTTATGACTGTTATTCAACGGACAGAAAAATTAATATGAAAAATGATGTTGTGTTAATTCGAACCTGGGACTTGTGCGCGAGGGGACACAGCCGCTGGCCACTAGGCCAACAGTTATGATGTGTCATTTCAAGATCGTTAATTCTACTTAAGTGTTGTATTTAACCGTTGGTTAAACTCTTGAAGGGTTGTTTTCCTTCACCAAGAGGCATGATTTGGTCTATAAATAAAATCATATGCATGCAGTAAAGACATACGAAAATATCTGAATTTCCCAAACCATTCTTCACTCCAAATCACCTTCTTTTCTCCATTGTGCGCAGAGAGAGTTAGGAAGACTATTGTTCTGTAAACTGCCATTGACGATACGCTTGGTTTAGGGTGTGCAAACCAAACCAAGGTTACTCCATTGTATCCTGAAGGGGATTCGCCGGTTTTACCTGTTGCATCCAATCTACAAGGATAGATTGGTGGAGGCGAATCGAACCTAAAGCCTAGTGTTTCTACACGCCTTGGAGATTGCGTATTACCATTGTTTTCTTTTTCTTTGTTGCAGACTAGACCCCATTTTTCTAACAGTTCTTACAACAAAGTTACTATCACCTGTTAATGGATCTTCTTCGACAGTAGTTGTTGCGACTATGTATGTATAATCTTTGATCTTGAATTTCAAGGGGGATTTTCAAGTTCCACTTTCTAGCAAGGATAATGTAAATTATACAATCTAGCATCAACCAAGAGCTTAATCAACGTATGAAAAATGGTAGAAAATATGTGCAATTTTTTTTTCCTGAGAAATCCATCCCCCGAAGAGTAAGGTGGCATTTGGAAAAACTTATTTAAGCTCCTTTTAACTTATCTGATGACATAAGCTCTTATGCAGTGTGTTTGACAGAGCTTATAAAAGTAACTTATGTCATCCCATAAGGAGTTTTTGACTTATTTTCATAAGTCACTGGGAGAAGCTTATGGAATCACTACAAGAATAAGGTGAATTAGCGACGGAAATTTTGCGACGGTCTCAAAACCGTCGCTAATTTTATGTTTTGCGACGGCTGAAGCCGTCGCAAATGGTAGAGGAAATTACTGACGGAAGTTCCGTCGCAAATCTGTCAGTAACGTTCCCGCCATTTTACGCGAAATGTTGGCGCCAATTTGCGACGGGCATGGCCGTCGCTAATGTGCGACGGATGGTAATTTTGCGACGGTCATTCACAGTTTGCGACGGAATCGTAATTTGCGACGGCCTAGCCGTCGCTAATATTAAAAGGCCGTCGCTAATTTCCAATATGTAACTCGAACAGTTTTCTTCCTCCCTCAGTTGTCTTCTTCGACGCGAGGCTCACGGCTCGCAGCAGCCAGGCATTCCAAAAACGGCGCAGTTTTCACTTCCTGTTTCTACTTTGTTCATTTTTCTTTCAAAATATTACATTACCTTCCCTCATTTCTTCTTTCTAATTTGTTCACCTTCTCTTTACGATTTTGCAGGCGTAAAATACAAAGGATTGTTCCTTCGCTTCACAAGACAATTCAATAGCTCCGGAACAGGTATGAAATATTATTCATACAACAATATATATATCTGTGTGTAAAGATGTTGAGAGAAAGAGCTTATAGCAACTAACCATAATTATTGGTATACCATTTTCTTGGCTCTGCATACGTTGGGTGACTTAATTTAGGATCATATGTTGTTTACTAGTTCAATAATTTAATATTTCCCTTGATTCAAAATTACTTTTATTTTTAGTGATTAGAGAACCGTGTTGTATGGATCTTGTGTAGATGATGCTTTTGTGTTTCTGGTTTTTTTTTTTCATCCAAACTCCCTCCTTTCTTGAAGAATCATGTTATGTGGCTTTAGCTATTGTTTGTGTTCTTACACAGAGCAGGTCAAAGAACCAATATGCATATTCATGTTAAAGAGGAAAATAGTGAATGATAGCCTTACCTCTAGTTACAATCATAAAATAGATCATTGAATTTTGTTGTTCCCTCGAATTTGCAATATGTATTTTCTTGCACCGATTTTTCTGTTCTGTTTGCACTTAGGCCATGGTGGAAGTGATGGGCTGCATGGATATGTCCATTGTCTTGATGATCTGCTTTTCGATATGGTATGGATCTACGAGAATTTGTAGTACATTGTATAAATAAATGGTGTCATGATTTATGATTTTACATATACATAGTTGGTTAGCGAGTTAGATAGAGAATGCACTAAGTTTGAAGTAGTTATAATTTTAGATTTTAGTTCCGATTGAATTGTCTTTGATCCGGTTCATAATAAACAGAAAGCATTTCTTGAGAAGATTGTAATCGAAAATCCCCGGGCTTCCATGTTTTTGCTTTGGACACTCAACAGTGCAGCCATTACTCTTAAGGTAATAATTTTTATAAAACTGTCTAGTTAAGTGCAAGAAAGGCCAAGTATAAGTTGATTTAACTTTTTAATTGCTATTTTGATTTTAGGCATCGCTTGACCCAAAGATTGAAGGTCGCATAGCTGGTACCGTATTGACATCACCTGCAGTTGGAGTTGAGCCTTCTCATCCAATTTTGTTGGTTAGTATACCCCGATGATATCAAGATATAAGTCAATAAGTAGAATGCAATAATAAAGAAACGATAATTAAGCAATAAATAATAAAGAATACAAATATTTTTCCCGAGATACACCTTTGCAAATTCCCTTTCCACTCTAATGATGTTCATTCAAATTTCCTCATCGATTCCTGTTCTTTAAGAAATAGTACAGCTTTACAATCATCAAAATGTAACAAAAACATGTGTATTTCCACTTGGCATGCTAGGCTAGGTCATGCTTCCACAAAAGTGGTTTCTATTGTCTTGAATAAATGTAATATCTCTCACTCAATGAATAATATGCACTCAGTTTGTGAATACTGTTGTATGGGAAAATTCCATAAATTGCCTTTTTATGACTCTTTGACTATTTACACTGCCCCTTTACAATTAATTTACTCAGATATTTGGGGACCATCTCCCATAGCTTCTACTAATAACAGTAGATATTATATTCACTTTATAGATGCATACTCAAAGTTTACATGGATCTATTTGATTCAATATAAATCCCAGGCCTTATCTTGTTTTATTCATTTTAAGACAATGATAGAAAACCAATTAGGTCTCACTATCAAGGCTTTCCAATCTGATCGTGGCAAAGTGTATAGTCTTTCACTGCCTATCTAAACCAGTTTGGCATTATCCATAGATTTAGTTGCCCTTACACACATGAGCAACATGGCTCAACTGAAAGAAAACATAGGCACATAATCGAAATGGGCCTCTCCATGCTTGCTAATGCTTCTATGTCTCTTTCCTTTTGGGGAGAGGCTTTTCAAACAGCCACCTATCTTATTAATAGATTGCCTACACCTATTTTAGAAAATAGCTCACCTCTTGAAACTTTGCTTAATCAAAAACCAGATTATCTTGCTCTTAGAGTCTTTGGTCCACTGTTATCCCTACTTACGACCATATAATAAACATCAATTAGAATTCAGGTCGAACAATGTGTACCAAGCACAAAGGGTATTTGTGACTTTCTCCCTCTAAGAAAGTTTATGTTTCAAGACATGTTAAATTTGATGAAACTATTTTTCCTTTTAAAATTATTATCACTTTTTCATAAACTTGTGTGTAAAGATGTTGGCTGATTATGAAGTTGTGAAACCTCTCCCCAATCTCTCTGGTGTTACCAGCTGTGGGCTACTGAGGAGAAGCCTTTTTCGTTATTATTACCAGATTGGGAAATAAAATATTTCTTAGCAGTAATTGTTCTTCTTTTATTTTCTTTTTTCAAGAAGATGTTTTTGTTGAGTCACATGTTCTATTATTTACCAAAAAGATGTTATATTGATTATTATATTAAATATAAAAAAGCAATTTTGTGTATTGCAAGTAAAGTAATGCTAAGATGATTGAGCAGTTTTTATGTAACCTTTTTCAAACTCCAAAAATTATGAGCTCACCAACGATTTTTGGATCGTGAGACCGAAAATTCTCTGCTTTGGGAGATTTAATGGATTGATTTTTTTATGGTGAGACTTAACTTTGAAATGGTCATTTTAAGCAATTTTTGGATTCTCATGCTTTGTTTATATTTACATCATTTATAGCAATGACTTTAATGGTGCTACCTCTGCTACTTTACAAAGTAATGAGTTTAATAATAGACAGGTGAATATTGTTATAAAAAAAAATTACTATGAAGGGCGATGTTTAAAAAATGCTAATGCAAATATGCCTAAGTTACTGATCAGATGCCATGAGCTTTATGACTACAATGTTTTATTAATTGTATGCATTTTTTAGGTCTGTTATTTTCTTCTTTGATTATAGATGCAACTGAGGCTTGTAGGTTGGTGGAAGTTATGATTTTTATTATTTATAATGAGTGCAAGTAAATATAAGCAATATGTTATATCCAATCTTGTCTTAGGTTAGATCTTTTTGTTGTCAAGAGCTAATATTGTATTAATTTCTTAATTGTTGTTGTTGTCACTATGCTTCAAGAAAGTCTACTAATGAGAGGACGATTAAACTTAAGTGACCTATTTATAGATTAGAGACCTGATGTTGATAAAATGTCATATGATGTGAACATGAATTGTATCCTTAAGCTATTGATATATGGTCCATGCACATGAATCTTTGTTTTGTGTTTGTCAAAATTCTTGGTTTGTGTTTGATAGGAATTTCTTTAAGGGAAGACGATTTGACCAGTTAGAAGATGAAGAAGATAAATAAGATGAAGATGGCTATGAATATGACACTAGCTCAAATTCTGACTAACAAATACTTTATTTATTTTAGTGATGTATTTTGTATTAGGTAGTATTGTCATTGTCATAACTTTAAGTTCATTATGATTAGCATCATTTTCCATTATTTACAAATGTGTGTTTGTGCTTACTTTAAGTTAATTATTATCACCATCATTTTCCATTATTTACAAATGTGTGTTTGTGCTTACTTTAAGTTAATTATTATCACCATCAATTTCCATTATTTGCAAATTTGTGTTTTGGTTACTTTTAATTAATTATTATTAGCATCATTTTTCACTATAGACATGGCTGATGGTAAGGGAAAGGGTAAGGCACTTTGGAGGGGCACGTCGTCGTGGTCGACCTCGCTTTGTGACACGGACAAATCGATGACGGATTCGTGTCCCTCCCATCTACATCTGTTACACTACGCCCACCGCCCACACCCATGCCTCCACATGATATGGCACCGGCACCCCCACTGTTGCTCCAGCCACTCGGTTCATGGACACCTCCATTGGGATCACGATGATGCCCACCCCGAGGATTCCGACTCGGACCCATGCAGACAATTCCCAGACAACCAGATGCATCGGGGTAGATTTACCCATGGATCGGTGATCATCAGCCTCATGGTGATGACGAGGAGACTTATGGATATTCCTCGCCTATATCATCGGATGATGAGGAGATCGAGGTTATGTCGGATGGCCGAGTTATTGTTACCCCGAAATAGGTAAAGGGTAAGAAAGATCTCAAATATTGTTATTTTATTGTTGAGTGCAGATTTTATATGTATGTGTATTGATTGTTCTCATGTTCTATTGATAAGGTTCCTTCCGTCGAGAAAATCTGCAGAGGCCGTCACGTATGCGATTACATCTCGTTTGATCGGGCCTGGAAGCATTGGAGTGAGCTTGAGGATCGGGATCGGGATCGATTCTTTGCGGCTTTTAAGGTATTTTGTACTTTTGAATTTACTTCCATTTTTTAGTTACTTTTAATGTTTCTTTAGTTTATTATTATCCTAAAAATATTATATTCTCCTTATTTACAGGAGAAGGCTGCTTGGAGAGTAGAGCATTCCGCTGATGTAGAGATAATTTTTCATCAAAAGCGAGCAAACGCCTCTCCGAGTTGTTGACTAGATATCGGAAAAAGAGGGACAGCGTCCAAAATGGTGTTTCCCACCCATTTGGGAGGAGCTATGTGCTTCTTGGGCTACACCTGAATTTAAGAAAAATCCGCCCGTGCAAAGCTCAATAGGGCCTCGGAAAAGGGTGGGAGCCCGCACACATCGGCGGCAAGATCGTGAATCAGGGAGCATGCTCGACGCCTTGTAAGTTCCAACATCATATTTTGTTAATTCATTAGATGTCTGGCTATTAAGGTAGTGTAACTTCAAATATGAACAAGTTTTTTTTTGGTGCAGGCTAGGGAGCTTGGCCGTAGCGTCAAGCCGGTTGAGCTTCATGCCCGAACTCATACTAGGAAGGGTACCTATGAGTATGTAGATGAGCGTTCTAGACGCACTCGGGTGATTTACATGTCTCTTTGTTGGAAATTATTTTTATTTTATATTTAATAATTATGGTCATTTTGTATGATTATGTGTATCAATTTTAATGACAGGAGGACTATCGTGATAAGTTATCTCAGGTTCGGTCTCAGGCAGCCTCATCTTCCCCTTCTTCCACCACACTTGACCCTTAGGTGGAAGCCCAATTGGAGTTGCAGGCATGGGTCGATGTTCTTTGGCGGTAAGAACAAGGGTCGATATATGGTATGGGAGACCTAGCCGTAACTATCGACGCGGGTGCTCCAAAGATCTTCACTCGCCAGAGTCGAGCATCGTCCCAAAGATTAGGCCTCGCCGCCCTCATGAGTCTCGCAGAGATGGTAAAGATGCGGCAGTAAACCGGCGGCTTCAGGATGAGATCAATCGACACCGCTTACTCAACAAACACGAGATGATGGAGCAGATAGAGATGATGGCGGCTACACAGAGAGAGCTCATGTTGCGTTTAGGAACCAGCACCCTCAGCCACAGTCGCAGGAGACCAACACCTTCACGGCACCCCTCCACATACCACCCACCACCACCGTCCCCAAACTGAGGGTCATCAAAGATACCAGTTGACGAGGATGATCAATCCTTTACTGATTTGTTATCATGGGGCTATAGAGAGGGTTATTAGTTTTTTTGATATTATATTTTATTTTGTATGATACACTCTGTCAAAACAATTTGCTTTTATTTATGAATTTTATTTATTGTTTAAAATTATTATTCATTTATCATAATATAGTCTAAATTCTAATTAATATACAAAATAACTAATGTTTATATTAATTTTGAATTTTATATTAAATATTAAATAATTATTTAAAAATACTTTATATTTTAAATAATTAATTAATAAAAAATTACTTTATTTATTTATTTAGTTTTATAAAAATGTGTTGCAATTTTGACTACGGCTATTCCGTCGCTAATTTACGTTGATTTGCGACGGTTAGGCCGTCGCTAATTTGTATAATTTGCGACGGCTATGCCGTCGCTAATTTCTCAAAATTTGCGACGGCTAATCCGTCGCAAATCAACATAATTTAGCGACGGAATAAGCCGTCGCTAATTAGCGACGGTCATTTAAGAAACCGTCAGAAACCTTTTGCGACGACCTAATTTGTGACGGATTTATGGCCGTCGCAAATCCGTCAGAAACTTGTGTTTTGCGACGGATTTAAGCTTTTTGCGACGGCTTTTGGCCCTCGCTAAATTCATTTTTTCTTGTAGTGAATTATCATAAGAGCTTATGTACTAAACACCCTCTCCGTGTTTTTTACTATTCGAATCCTCTCCTGCCCCTTTCTTTCTTTTTCTTTCTTTAAGCACTTATGGCATAAGCTCTCATGCGATAAGGTCTTATGTGATAAGCTCTTAATTAAGTTGTTTACCCAAACGCACCCTAAGTATGCTGTTCTCTTTCTTTCATGTTCAAGTGGCTGGAGAAAATGAACTCAAAATTCATAAATCATAAGTGGAAATATGGATTTGGGATTTGATGTTTCCTACAGCAGTCACTACATGTTGATGAGTGATGAAGAATTACTACTTACTTTTATCTGAACTTTGAATGACTACAGGGACAGACAATGACTATGATGTACGGGCTTGTTGCCGATGCCCTTAAAAAAGCAGGTCTCTCCAATCAATACCATCCACAAGATTATCTCAATTTTTACTGCCTTGGAAAGCGTGAACCTCAATCCCCAGAAAGTCCACTAACACCAAATCAGCCAGCTGAAAACCGTGCTTTGGTATGCTGAACTACCCTTACAGTATGATTAGCAAGATGTTTGCATTGCATGCAGTTATGAACACAGAGTTTCCTGATGGATTTAGTATATGGTCTATGAAGCACAAGCAGTTAATCTGTGTATGAGTTTGCTTTCACCGAAATAATTCATGCTGCGCTTGCATTCTACAAATTCATTTGAACTTTGTCTGGTAATCGCAAGACTAGCAATCTGAACTTTAAAATAAAGCAGCTTGCGTTATCACTTTGTTCAGCTTTTACTTGTGTACCACGAATTCTGTGGTTTGGGCTCAAAAAGCAAAAAGAAATCTTGCTAAACATGATTTATATGGAATTTATAACACCTTTTTTTACAGAGTTTAATTTCAGGTTTAATCTTTATTTTGTCTTCAATTTTGCAAAAGATGTATGACTTCGTAAATTGACACTGTACCGGCCGAGAAGGTAAGGCCGAGGACTAGTCTATATTTTGGATTGACCGAGCTTACCCCGGCTATGGGCCTTAGCCCAAACTCCTCCAAGGCCGAGGACATATCAGCACACCGGGCCAGCCGAGGATAAGTACTCGGACTCGCCCCGCCATGGAAGTACATCTCGGCCCCTTGCGGATCAGGCATAAATGACTGATCCGAATATCACTCCGCATAATCAGGGACCTGATCCGAATGTCACTCCGTATATCTCGGAACCTGATCCTAATATCTCTCCGTTTATCTCAGAGCTTGATCCTGAAATATCTCTATAAATAGAGAGCTTACCCTCTCATTCAGAACTACGTTTGCTTTGATTCCCATTTGGATACGTAGGAGCAGAGCACACACTCTGTCAAGCTAATTCCAAAACACTCCCACTAAACTTGCTCTGACCGAGTATCTCTCATCTGAGATATTTGGACGGAACATTTGGCGCCGTCTGTGGGAATCGAAGCAAATATTTTCCCATACCACAAAAAAATGGTGAGGACAAGGAGCGGGAACTGCAGGAGGGAGGAACCAGGGATTGCCAACAACGGGGATAATGGAGAGCGATCCGTAGGCCCAGCAGTAATGGCCGACAATCCCATTGTTCAGGAGCTTCTCGCGCAGATTGCAACGCTGAGAAGGGAGAACGAAGAGATCCGCCGGCAGAACAGCCGTCGCGAAAGAGAGCAAAGCAGGGAAAGGTCTGTCTCTTCTCCCCACGAGAGAGAGCGTCGACCAGCCGAGAACGAAGGGTCTAGAAACACGCGCAGGGAAGGAGGGATTTCACGACCCCGTGTTTCTCACCACGTTGAGGGAGCAGGCAGAGAAGAATTGCCCAAGCAGGTCCCCGAGTTTTCACTTCAGGCAAACGGGCCTAACGAAAGGGCTGGCACGCGGAGGCCGAGACATCCCTTCACCAACGCCATCATGGAGACTCCCCTTCCAGCCAACTACAAGCCAGTAAATATTGACAGGTATGATGGCACCTCGGACCCGGAGCGTCATCTAGATGCTTTCACTACTCAGATGTACCTCTTCACCGACGATGATGCTGTCATGTGCAAAGTCTTCCCGACTACTCTGAAAGACGCTGCATTGAGCTGGTATACCCAGCTACCGCCAATGTCGGTTGACTCCTTTGACACATTCATGGCCAAGTTCAATGCTCGGTTTGCTACGAGCCGGGCTCATCAAAAAACCTCGGCCTCGTTGGTAAACTTTAGGCAGGAAAAGAATGAGTCCCTGCGTGATTTCATGGCCAGGTTCAGCAGGGAGACTGTCCTCATCCGAAACCTCAGTGCCGATGTTGCACTACACACCATCTTGACTGGGTTACGGCCTGGCCCTTTCTCCATACACTTAGCTCGGAAGCCACCAACCAGCATGGATGAGTTGAGAACAAAAGCTGCAGGGTTCATCAATATGGAGGAGGTAGAGGAGTCTAAGAAAAGGGAGAGAACCGATGATGCTGACAGGCGAGAAGGGAGAGATAAGAGGAGGGCTGGGGGCGATAAGCCGAAGTTCAAAGGCCCATCCGAGCATTCGCATAGGGGACCAAAGTATGAGCACTATACTCGCCTCAATACAAACCGAGCTCGG
Organism: Sophora flavescens; assembly: GCA_030762895.1. Lineage (NCBI taxonomy): Eukaryota > Viridiplantae > Streptophyta > Magnoliopsida > Fabales > Fabaceae > Sophora > Sophora flavescens. The sequence continues at coordinate 73,023,559 of CM061062.1, read as the reverse complement.
GTGTTTGAGGAAGCATACAACACGAAACTTTTGCAGCTCCCCAACCGTGGCCACATGCCCCAAAACGCTGACCGACAGAAACATTGTCGGTACCACCGTAATTACGGGCATACTACTGAGGAGTGCTGGGTCCTGCGAGACAAGATTGAAGAGTTGGTGCAGGCTGGCCACCTCAACAATTTTGTTCGAAGAAACCACAACAACGGCGAGGGGCGAGGCAGAAATCGAAGAAGAGGAGGGGACCAAAGCCCGAGAAGGGGCGGAGGTCGACAACATAACGAAAGAACAGAGACCAGAGAGGGCCAGAATGAAAGGCGGGAGGAAGACAATGTGGTTCGGGGTGTGATAAACACTATCTCGGGTGGATTTGCAGGGGGAGGTACAACAAGTTCAGCTCGGAGAAAGCACCTGCGGGCTATTCGGGCTGTCAACTCGGTATCCAGCAAACCCCCGAGGATTTCCCCACCTATTATCTTTTCTGACGAAGACTTCGTGGGGGTGGATCCTAATCAAGATGACCCTATGGTAATCACAGTGCAGTTGGCTAATTTCTCGGTCAAAAGGACTCTTGTCGACCAGGGGAGCTCGGCGGATATTTTGTATTATTCCACATTTCAGAAGCTTGGGATCCCAGAGAAATCCATTCAGCCATATGACAGTAAGCTCGTCGGATTTGTTGGGGAACAAGTGGATACGCGGGGATACATTGACCTCCTGACTACTTTTGGGGATGGCAAAGCATCCAAGACTATCATGGTCAGGTACGTGCTAGTTAATGCTGTAACGTCGTACAACATCCTAATCGGAAGACCATCGTTGAACGAGTTAGGAGCGGTGGTCTCCACCCCCCACCTCACAATGAAGTTCCCTTCCAACTTGGGAGACATAGTTGCTGTCCGGGCCGATCAGAAAATGGCCAGACAGTGCTATGCTGATAGTTTGCGTGTAAGCAAACTTAAACCTACACCTGCAGAGACGCTGGACAGGGGGAAAGACAAGTCGGTGAATTCCGTTAACTATGTTGAACTGGATCCGAGGATGGACATGCAGGAACAGCGTCCACAGCCTATAGAGGAGTTAGAAAAGTTTCAGCTCGGTTCACATCCCCACCAATGCACCAAACTCGGCGGTCACCTTGAGCCGAATTTGAAAGAGGAAATAAAGGAAGTGCTTCGCAGCAACGACGATTTGTTCGCCTGGACCACATCTGATATGCCGGGAATTGATCCCAACTTCTTATGCCACAAGCTGGCAATTTGTCCCGAGGCGAAACCAGTGGCCCAAAGGAAAAGGAGACTTGGCGAGGAGAGGAGAAAGGTTGTGGAAGAGGAAACAGCGAAGTTGGTCAAGGCCAACTTTATCCGAGAAGTTGAATACACTACCTGGTTGGCCAACGTTGTTCTAGTCAAAAAAGCAAATGGCAAGTGGCGCATGTGCACCGATTACACAGATTTGAATAAGGCTTGCCCGAAGGATTCCTATCCTTTGCCGAGTATTGATAGACTGGTGGATGGGGCATCTGGATACAGAGTTTTGAGTTTCTTGGATGCATACTCGGGGTACAATCAGATCCGAATGTATCCCCCAGATGAGGAGAAAACAACTTTCATACATCGAGGGCTCAATTATCGCAGGGTGATGCCGTTTGGACTGAAAAATGCTGGAGCTACATACCAAAGGCTCATGGACCGGGTATTTGAAAAACAAATCGGAAAAACTATGGAAGTTTATGTGGATGACATGGTGGTGAAATCCGATGACCTCAACAGCCACCCAAAAAACCTGGAGGAAATTTGTCAGCAGTTGAGGAAGTATAACATGAGATTGAATCCAGAGAAGTGTGTTTTCGGTACCCAGGGTGGAAAATTCCTCGGCTTCATGCTGACACACCGGGGAATCGAGGCCAATCCTGATAAATGTCGGGCCATGATTGAGATGAGAAGCCCACAAAATGTTAAAGAAGTGCAAAGACTTGCAGGACGACTCACATCATTATCTCGGTTCCTACCCAGATCTGCGGAGAAAGCTCGGCTTTTCTTTAGGTTACTGAAGAGGCCTCAAACCTTCACATGGACCGAGGAATGCGAAAAGGCCTTTGTCGATTTCAAGGCCTTTTTGTCTTCACCACCGATATTAACTCGACCCATCCCTGAGAAAGAGTTGTATTTATACCTGTCAGCCATCGAGCATGCCATCAGTGCGGTCATTGTACAGGAGGTGGAGAAAGTTCAAATGCCGGTATACTTCATTAGCAGGGTTCTTCATGATGCCGAAACCCGGTACCAAGTCATAGAAAAGCTGGTGTTGGCCCTGGTAACTGCAGCTCGGCGATTGCGTCCGTATTTCCAAAGCCACCAGGTGATTGTCAAAACCGATCACCCGATTAAGCAAATTCTCAAAAAGCCCGAGTTGGCAGGACGTATGATTGCATGATCAGTAGAGTTATCTGAGTTCGGCCTGAGATACGAATTGAGAGGCCCTCTGAAAGCTTAGTGCCTCTCGGACTTTGTAGCCGAGCTCAACCCGCAGCCGATAACAGAGGACATATGGTGGAATTTGTATGTGGATGGATCCTCAAATGTCAGGGGCAGTGGAGCTGGGGTGATTCTGGAAGGCCCGGGAGATCTGATCCTGGAGCAGTCATTAAAGTTTGGGTTCAAGACCTCAAACAACCAAGCCGAGTATGAAGCCCTGATAGCGGGGTTAATGCTAGCAAAGGAAATGGGGGTGAAGGCGGTTAGATGCCGGAGTGATTCACAGCTAGTCACAGGGCAAATATCTGGAGGGTATCAAACGAAAGAGCCCCAGCTTATAAGGTATTTGTGCAAGGTCAACCGATTAATTTCTAGCTTTGAGAAATTCGCTATTGAGCACATTCCCCGAGAAGAAAATACTCGGGCCGATTTGCTGTCCAAATTAGCCAGTACAAAGAAGCCGGGTCACCATCGAACAGTTATTCAAGAAACCCTGAATGAACCAAGTATTACACTTGGGGAGGTGATGGCCAGCGAGCCAGTTGACCGAGAATGGATGACGTCCATATGGGAGTATTTATCCTCAGAAATTCTGCCCCCAGATCACGCCGAAGCCAGGAAGATCAGGCTTAGAGCGAGTCACTTTGCTATCATTTCCGGAGAATTGTATAAACGGGGATTCTCGGTTCCGATGTTAAAGTGTCTCACCAAAGCTCAATCTAGGTACGTCATGGAAGAAATTCACAGGGGAATCTGTGGTTTCCATTGCGGGGGAAGATCAATGGCCTCCAAGGTAATCCGGGCAGGGTACTATTGGCCTACCATCCGAGCAGATTGCATTGAGTGGACAAAGCAATGCGATGAGTGCCAAAGATTTTCTAATGTAAGCCGTACTCCACCCGAAGGACTTCACACGCTAAACTCCCCGTGGCCCTTTGCTATGTGGGGAATGGATATACTCGGGCCGTTCCCTGTGGCCAGGGGTCAAGTCAAATTTCTCTTGGTGGCTGTAGATTACTTCACAAAATGGATCGAAGCTGAGCCTTTGGCAAAAATCACCACCGACAAAGTACAAAAGTTTGTGTGGAAAAGCCTCATCTGTAGGCACGGCATTCCCTTTGCAATCGTCACGGATAACGGAAGACAGTTTATAGACAAGACATTGCAAGAATTCTATGCCAATCTCGGTGTTAAACACCATGTCAGATCGGTAGAACATCCCCAGACCAATGGGCAAGCCGAAGCCGCCAACAAGGTCATTCTCGGAGAGCTGAAGAAGAGAGTGGGAAAGGTCAAAGGAGCTTGGGCCGAAGAGTTGCCGAGTATCCTCTGGGCCTACCACTGCACACCCCAATCCACTATTCAAGAAACGCCCTACAGGCTGACATACGGAACAGACGCCATGATCCCAGTCGAGGTTGGCGAACCGTCTTTCCGACGTATGCAACATAAGCAAAATGAGAATGAAAGCAACCTAAGGGTCGAACTGGACTTGGTGGAGGAAGTCAGGGAGGAGGCTAAAATCAGGGAGGAAGCTTGCAAACAGAGAGCAACTAGGAGGTATAATTCAAAGCTGAAACCGAGGAGTTTCCTGTGTGGAGACTTGGTGCTGAGAATGAAAGGGGAGGCAAGGAAGGATCACACGGAAGGCAAGCTGGCAGCAAACTGGGGAGGACCATTCCGAGTGGTAGAAAATTTGGGGAATGGGGCATATAGGTTAGAAGAATTGTCCGGGAAGCCTATTCCGAGGACTTGGAACGCTTCGCATTTAAAGTTTTATTATAGTTGATGTACATAGTCAGGTGTTGTACTCTTTTTCCTACCTCGGTATTTTGTCCCAAAAAGGGTTTTGACCGAGAAGGTTTTAACGAGGCACACCGTAGACTTTCTTTTCATTCAATAAAAGAACTTATTATGAACATTGTTACGTCCTCTTATTTTGCCGATGTATTTACTCCGCAAACATCTCATTTTGAAGGCCGAGTACGAGCCACTAAGTTTTTAAAGGCCAAGTTTGAGCCTTCGAGCCATTTAAGTGTTTAAGGCCAAGTTTGAGCCTGAAGGCCGAGTACGAGCCGATTAAATGCTTAAGGCCAAGTTTGAGCCCGAAGGCCGAGTACGAGCCACTAAGTTTTTAAAGGCCAAGTTTGAGCCTTCGAGCCATTTAAGTGTTTAAGGCCAAGTTTGAGCCTGAAGGCCGAGTACGAGCCACTAAGTTTTTAAAGGCCAAGTTTGAGCCTGAAGGCCGAGTACGAGCCACTAAGTTTTTAAAGGCCAAGTTTGAGCCTGAAGGCCGAGTTCGAGCCAATTAAATGTTTAAGGCCAAGTTTGAGCCTGAAGGCCGAGTACGAGCCGATTAAATGTTTAAGGCCAAGTTTGAGCCCGAAGGCCGAGTACGAGCCACTAAGTTTTTAAAGGCCAAGTTTGAGCCTGAAGGCCTAGTTCGAGCCAATTAAATGTTTAAGGCCAAGTTTGAGCCTGAAGGCCGAGTACGAGCCGATTAAATGCTTAAGGCCAAGTTTGAGCCCGAAGGCCGAGTCCGAGCCACTAAGTTTTTAAAGGCCAAGTTTGAGCCTTCGAGCCAATTAAATGTTTAAGGCCAAGTTTGAGCCCGAAGGCCGAGTATGAGCCACTAAGTTTTTAAAGGCCAAGTTTGAGCCTGAAGGCCGAGTACGAGCCGATTAAATGTTTAAGGCCAAGTTTGAGCCTGAAGGCCGAGTACGAGCCACTAAGTTTTTAAAGGCCAAGTTTGAGCCTTCGAGCCATTTAAGTGTTTAAGGCCAAGTTTGAGCCTGAAGGCCGAGTACGAGCCGATTAAATGCTTAAGGCCAAGTTTGAGCCCGAAGGCCGAGTACGAGCCACTAAGTTTTTAAAGGCCAAGTTTGAGCCTTCGAGCCAATTAAATGTTTAAGGCCAAGTTTGAGCCCGAAGGCCAAGTACGAGCCACTAAGTTTTTAAAGGCCAAGTTTGAGCCTGAAGGCCGAGTACGAGCCGATTAAATGTTTAAGGCCAAGTTTGAGCCTGAAGGCCGAGTACGAGCCACTAAGTTTTTAAAGGCCAAGTTTGAGCCTTCGAGCCAATTAAATGTTTAAGGCCAAGTTTGAGCCCGAAGGCCGAGTACGCGCCATTAGATTTCTAAAGGCCAAGTTTGAGCCTGAAGGTCGAGTACGAGCCGATTAAATTCTAAAGACCAAGTCTGAGCCTCCTAGCCGAGTTCGAGCTATTGAGTTATTAAGGCCGAGTTCGAGCCGCGAAATTGTTGAAATCAAATATGAGTAGCAAATAAAAAACAACAAAGTTCGAATTTAAAAGCCGAATACGAGCCATGATCTTATTAAGGAAACCGAGTACAATGTTTAAAACAAAAATAAGGCCGAGTTTGACTCTTGAAAAGTACAAACAGGTGAAGATATTTAGGGAACCGAGCACAGCGCTGAAGTTGAAAATAAGGCCCACCCGGGTTGCCGGTGGTCCCCCCAATTAGAACAGGGGCAAGGCCCGTCGGCCGACGTTCCCCCCAATTGGGCGCCACGACTCTCTCTTAAGGGAGGATGTAGTTGCTTCCCCCTAAGAAAGCTGGATGATGAGGTGTTCGGCCCGCTCTGGGAGTAGACGGCCACTACCCCTTTCTCCACTCCCGAAGACTGCCATTCTCCCAGTTAACATCCTTCTTGGAGGATTGAATCGTAAAAGGAATCCTGGATCCCATCTCCCACTTACATCCTTTTTGGTAGTCATGAAACTCAAAAAAGGATGTTAGCTGGGAGATGGGAGCGTAAACCCCTAACACTATCATAGAACTACTCGGATGGGAGAGAAACGAATTTGCCTGGGGGAAGAGAATGAGGAATGAACAAGTAAAGCAGCGGAGTAGCCCTATTTACAAGGGGCACGAGGCGTTGGAAAGAAACAAGTCTGCGTGGGAAAAGGTTTGTTGGAAAAACAAATCTCGAAACAAAGCAAACAACAGTAATTGCATGAACCCACTGCGGTTTCCAAAGCATATAATGCGTGACTACACGCGTAAGGTGTGAAACATGTGTTTCACGTGCAACAACCACCGTCCATTTCTGATATGGACGGTAGAGTACCTCGATCTTAGCCGAAGATTTTTTTAACAGACCAAACACAACGACGGAAAGTCATCAAAATGATGACAGTTTTCATTAATTAATACGAAGTTACAATGGCACAAGCCCATTACAAAGGACGAACAAAAAACAAAAAACTACGACAGCTACTCGTCCCTAGGACCCTCTTCGGCCTCGATGTGATCCCCGGGAGAGTCTTCCTCCCCCTCTTCCTCGGGCATTATGGGAACAAGTTCCCCATTCACCACCTCTTTGTTCACATCTAATGCCGAAAGGTCAACCTCCGGAGCAACAACATCAACTTGGGCAACGGCCTTGTCAAACCCTTTCCGATGCTCGATGATAATGCATTTAGTGGCCTCTTTCACATCCTCCTGGAGCTCCATCTTGACCTTGGTCTCGGCCTCCAGGATAGCCCTAAGTTGCTCGATTTCAGCTTGGGCCTCTCTGAGCTTTTCCTCAGCACGAGCCTTGTCCTCTTCAACCCGAGCTTTTTCCTCCTCAGTTGATTTTGCTCGGGAATCCAGCTCGGAGTTCCGAGAATTAACCTCGGCAAGGGTGGCAGCCAGACGCTCGTTACCTCGGGACAGCTCCTCGCGCTCAGAGGAAATCCGGCTAACATCCCCCCTTAGCCTCTCAACCGCAGCAAGTTCAGAATCCAAGCGCTGAGACTTCCTCTCGGTATCTGTTAGCTCGCGGCTACAGAAACGGGCCAGAGCAGCGGCCCGAAGGCAGTAGACCGAGAGGGCCTCCATGCTAGATTTAGCTCCTTGTTGCTTGATTACCCGGAGATCGGCGGGCTTCAGGAAGTTCGAGTCGAATGCAGGGAAGGGATTGAAGTCCTCGCCCCAGAGAGACGAGGTCCCTGCCTTTAGAGAAGTGTTGTACCACTTCACCTCGGCAGAAGAAGGAAGTGGCTCTTCTCGCCCCGCGGTTCCCGTCTCGTCAACGGTAGGGCGTGGGGGACTTGAGCGAGGAGGAGAAGGATCTTCGACGTCGACCGTTGCCTCTACCCTTTGCCTCTTGGGAGGGACGGATGATGAAGCCCCCTTGACAGCAGCTGAAGAAATTCTTTTCTTCTTCTTCTCGGGCGTTGAGGGACCCTTACCCTCTTTTGCGGCAGCCTTCATAAGCTTGGAGTAGTCGAATTTCCCCATAATGACTGCCAAAAAAAAAATAAATTGTCAGTACAGGAGCACATACGGAAAATAATTGAAAGCTAAAAAAGCCGAGTACTTACTTTTAAGGTCGGCTCTCGGGGTGGAGGAGAAGGGGAGTTTCAGGAGACGTCCGCAGGGGAGAGGCCGAGGAAGTTTTTCTAGGGTGTCTATATCCCTCTTCTCCTCGGCGGGAAGGGACTCATATTCGAAGCCAACGAATTTAGTGGGGGACGATTGCCAATACAATGGAAACTTAGCACACCCGTTCTCATCAAAAAAGTAAGAACGGTGAGAATCCGAGGGGCGAACTCGGAAGAAACCGACCTTAAAGTCCTTGTACGAAGATTTAAACAAACTGATCAACCCCCTTCGGTTCAGACCGTTGAGGGAGATCCACCCAGTTTTCTCGCCAAACCTAGTTTAATAAAAATACAAAAATTTGGGAGTAGTGGGCTCCATCCCGATGTATGCACACAAAACTTGAAAGGCTTTCAAAGAAGCCCAACTGTTAGGGTGAAGCTGAGTAGGCGCGACGTTCATAGTCCTCAGAACGTCGCACTCAAACTCGGTAAAAGGAAGAGACACCCGCAGCTGAGAGAAAAGTGTTTTGTACATATACGTAAAAGGAGGCTCGGAAGGACGAGCCCGGAGGAAAACATACTCGGTATCCGAGCATGGAGAACAGATAAACTCGGACTCGTCCCCGGAGGCCGAAATGGCAACCTGGGACCGAAGATGAGCGATTGAGTCCAACGTTTGGTAACTAGAAAAGTAAGCACCAACTTCGCCCTTGACCCAAGTGTACCCGGGGAGGGCAATATCGGGAACAGGGTCTTTTGAAACCCTTTGGCGTCGTTTGCGCGTGGTGGGTTTGGAGATTTGTGGGGAAGGAGAACCAGACCTGGGAGACCCGGGCTCAGAAGAGCCGGACCCGGAAGAAGACGACCCGGAGGAGGATGACCCCATCGGACCGACGTTCGGCCGTTGGGGGGAAATAGGAGAAGCAGAAGGAGAGCCCCCAATGGGGGAAACCTCCCGTCCCACCAGAGGAGAGGTGTTTGATTCGGTGGAATCAGACGAACTCATGACCGGAATTCAGAGATAAACTTTGAAAGAAGGAAGGAGGTTGGGCATACCTGGAGAGTGAAAGGCAGAAGGACAGTTGCAGAGACTTGAAAGACAGAGCTGAAAAATGAAGGCAGGTGGCGTGGAAGGGGGAATAAGGGGAGATTTAGGGATATTTATAGCTATTGCGGTTGATGACACGATCAACGGCCCACGTTCCATCAAACCCAAATGGCGCGACTTTTGATTTTCCCCTCATTAAATGGGCACGGAACTCTAGGGTGTCTTACCTAAAGCGTGCCGCAGAAGTATCAGGGGAAATGATGACCTTCTTTGACAGAAGAAAGATTTGATTGAAGTGACAGCTGGGAATACTGAAGTTTGTGGAATGCTGAAGTTCGTGTGGCCGAAGAATAAGCTCGGTCTCGTACTTATCAGCTCTTTCGCTTATTTAAGCTCGGAGCTCGGGGGGCTTGTGTACCGGCCGAGAAGGTAAGGCCGAGGACTCGTCTATATTTTGGATTGACCGAGCTTACCCCGGCTATGGGCCTTAGCCCAAACTCCTCCAAGGCCGAGGACATATCAGCACACCAGGCCAGTCGAGGATAAGTACTCGGACTCGCCCCGCCATGGAAGTACATCTCGGCCCCTTGCGGATCAGGCATAAATGACTGATCCGAATATCACTCCGCATAATCAGGGACCTGATCCGAATGTCACTCCGTATATCTCGGAACCTGATCCTAATATCTCTCCGTTTATCTCGGAGCTTGATCCTGAAATATCTCTATAAATAGAGGGCTTACCCTCTCATTCAGGACTACGTTTGCTTTGATTCCCATTTGGATACGTAGGAGCAGAGCACACACTCTGTCAAGCTAATTCCAAAACACTCCCACTAAACTTGCTCTGACCGAGTATCTCTCATCTGAGATATTTGGACGGAACAGACACAAAAGCTGCAATTATAAAATATTCTTGCATAACAAGTTTAGGGAAAGACTACCAAATTAAAGAGAAAGCAAAAAGAAAGACAAAGGTTTGTTATGAAAGAGAAAGAAAAGGGGAAAATGTCTCAGCATTTATGTAACGGCAATGACATTTAAGTCGTAATCGGTCAGTTTGTCAAATTCTATTTGGAGTGTTATTGAGTTTGTGATTGATTAGAATATCAAGGCTCATATTTCTATTGCACTAAATTTACGATTCTTATGTTATTTTCCCTTTCTTTAATCAGGCATCAGTTAAAAAATTCAGACGTTTTATGATTTATGTTCATGCCAAAGGAATGATAGTTGATGATGAATACGTAATCATGGGATCTGCAAATCTTAACCAGAGATCCTTGGATGGTTCAAGGGACACAGAAATAGCTATGGGTGCTTATCAGCCAAAGTATACATGGAAAGAAAACAATTCTCATTCGCATGGCCAGGTTAGGAGCCCCGACTAGAATATCATTATTGGTACAGAACACATTAAAGTATGAAAGTGAATATATATTCCTCTTTGGTTATTGGCTATAGATATAATCGGATAGAACTGGAAAGAATTTGCTGAATGAGTTATACTGCATGTGAGAATCCTTGGCAAGAGAAAAAATTCAAAAAATTGTCAGTGGTAAAAGTTTTTTTTTTATAAACAGTAAAAGTATATGTTGAGGTTCCGAAGCCAAACTTCATGTTGTCTGCATATCAGACTCAAGGTGGAATAACATTATTTATGTAACTGATCCACATATGACAGTACCTTGATGAGTTATCTGATGGACAGATGTCGTGACAATCTGTATAATAGAATATATCATTGGGATTTAAAACCCGCTGTATAGCATTTTACTAAATTAAATTTCAAACATTACTATCTTATGACATCCTAACACAGTGGAGTCAGCAGCAAAAAACCAGACTCTGAATATAGCAAAGCTGTCTAGGTTATGTAATTTCATATTTTCTTTTTTAGTTGCCAATTCCAACAAAACTTGTGTTGATGTAGGTTTATGGTTACCGAATGTCACTCTGGGCTGAGCACCTTGGTAGTCTTGATGAAACTTTTGCAGAACCACATTGCCTGGAATGTGTTAGATATGTCAACAATATAGCCAGACAAAACTGGGACACATATGTGTCTGAGGAAGGGAACGAGATGAGGGGACATTTGATGCAGTATCCAGTTCAGGTCAGCCAGGATGGAAAAGTCCGTGCACTGCCTGACTATGAGTGCTTTCCTGATGTTGGTGGCAAAATTCTTGGATCAGCCAACTCTCTTCCAGATGCACTAACCACGTGATTAACCAAAGGGTTGTGTTATGTGGATAGGAAAAAATAATACAGAAACTTTACAAACCCATCTATCAGCATTCACAAATTTTCTATCCCCAAAACAAGTTCCCAGTCTCCAAAATCAGTGGTGACACCCCATATATGTGAAAATGTGAAATTTCTCTGCATAGAGGTATGTGCAAACAGCATTTTCCTTCACGAAAACAAGTGTTCAATTGGGAATTTACCAGCAGATAGCTACTAAGATCAAGAATTGCAGCTAAAAAACATGGTCCTGAAATTATCTTTAGATATATTGTCTAGCACTATGGAACGGTCCTGAAATAGCTAAATGATTAGCTCTTGTATATAAGATTATTTGATAAAATTGAGCGAAGAAATCTCTATATTATGTAGTTAAGACTAACATACTGATCTCTTACAGAAATTGAATATGGAAACAGTGGGCGATTGCATTTTTCCTCTCTTTCAATCATTAGATTTCGACTCTTGAAACACAATTGGGGAACGAAACAAAAAAGTATCATGTGCGCCAAGGTCACCACTGATGAGTGTAAGGAAGTATGATTTTTGTTGACGTGTGTGTTTGAAAACACAAGGTTGAAGGGAATGAAGTGTTTTCTGTGAGAAGTTTTGTAAAAGTGATTCTGAAGTATTTGGAAATGGTTTCAAATATGCTGGTCGCCTTTTTTTGTACAACCCTTCATAGATGAACTTTCTGAGTATTGTTCACCAGAAAAATAAGCATGACATGACATGATTGTTGTATAAAATTATGTCAATAACATCGGTAATGTATTAGAGTATGTTTGGATTTACGTTTGGAAAACATGAACGTGCTTATGGAGTGACAAGAATGTAAATTTTTTTTTTCATCTTACGTGAAAGCTTTATTTAGCTCTGCTTATTGTTGAAATTCAAGGTAATTGGGAGCAAAACATGCAGTATTTATGGTGACAATATGATCATGGAGAAGTATCATGGATTTAGCATAAAGAGAGTGGGGAGGTTGACGTATAAATAGTATTTTTTCAATAAAAATGTTATTTTAAGAGAAAAAACAAGGAGCACTTTGGTAAAACTTTAGTTTAAGAGCATTTTAATTTCAATATTAATCATTAGAGTATCATTCTACTAACATGGTGCATCAGTTGATAGATTAGGGTCTTTAAACGTATTGTCAAGGGTTTAATTATTACTATGTGTATGAAAGAAAGAAAAAACTTTATTTGGAGACACAAAACACAATTTAGTGATTTCTAGCCTCGAAATAATTAGTTTTCAACTATGGGCAGACTCTCTTGGTGCACACGAAAATATAATTTTTTTTTATGACGTATGTGGTTTCACATTCACCAATCATATATAATTTTCTCAATATTCTATTTTTAAAGGTATTTTGTCAACGAAGGTTAGTCCAGTTGGTAAGGATACAACTCATAATCCATAAGGTCGTGAGTTCGAATCTCACTACGATGTGAGGACCTCACTGGTGGGTAATCTATAAATACCTTTGTAAGCGTTCTTTGAGCCATAAGACCTGCCCTGACCCTGGTGAGCCCCAGGATTCAACTCACCTAAAATTTTGTACATAAAAAAAGTATTTTTACATCGGCTAATTAATTGGTCGGATCAAAAGGTAGTGGGTTGACTGGGTACGACTTCTACTGCGGCTGCATTTAATTTTCAGAAATGATTTTTTGACAACCGATTTCGACAACTATATGTGACAACCGTATATCTTTCGGAAATTAAATTTCGGAGGTGTAAATGAAAATTAGTATGTTTTTATACTTTGGGTAATTAAATTTCAGACGTGTAAAATTTTACATGTCCAGAATTTAATTTCCAGAAGTGTAAACTTTTACATGTCCAGAATTTTTAATTTCCGGAGGTGTAAAATGAAGTGGGACATGTGAATTCTTACAAGTCTGATAAATTGTACCTCCGGAAATTAAATTCCGGACGTGTAAAATTTTACGTCCGGAATTTAATTTCTGGATGTGTAAAATGAAGTGTCATATGTGCTTAGAGCTTCCAAAATTTAATTTTCGGAGGTACAATTTTTTTCAGACTCATAAAATTTCACACATCCCTCTTCATTTTATACTTCCGAAAATTAAATTTTGGACATATAACACGTCCGAGATTTAATTTCCGGAAGATATGCAGAGTCGTCGTTTGTGGGTCGTTAGAATAACACAACCGTTTAATTTTTGGTTTAGATCCCTATACGAAACGACCACGTATTTATATTAGGGTCCCAATCCAATCCTAAGTCCCCGACGGTAGGATTTTACTTTTAGCGCTACTAGTCTTCTCAAACTTGAGTCGAATCGGAATCGGAATCGCGAAGCAACGGGTTCAACGGTAGAGGGAGGTGCGGTGAAGAGAGGGAGCAACAGCGGAAGAAGAGAGGAAGATCAACTGATAGTGACTCCATTAGGAGCTGGTAACGAAGTTGGACGTTCATGCGTCTACATGTCCTACAAAGGCAAAACCATCTTATTCGATTATGGAATCCACCCTGGTTATTTCGGAATGGCCGCACTTCCTTACTTCGATGAGATCGACCCTTCCACCGTCGACGTGCTTCTTATAACTCACTACTTCCACTTGGATCATGCTGCTTCGTTGCCCTATTTCCTCGATAAAACCACGTTCCGAGACCGTGTTTCATGACGTATGCAATGAAGGCCATCTACAAGCTCCTCTTGTCTGATTACGTCAACGTCAATGAGGTCTCTGTTGAAGATATGTTCTACGATGAACACGACATCAACCGCTCCATGGATAAAATTGAGGTACCTACCTACTCCTTTGGTTAAACTAATCCTTTTGGTCTCTGATATTAATATTCAATTTGATCTCTATATGTCAAAAATTTAAAAATCGTCCCAATATATATGATTATTATTAATTTGGCATTTATAGGTGTTATAGTACAGTAAATTGAAAATGATTATTACGTATATCGATCAAAATGATTATCAGCTATAGGGGATAAAAATTTTTGAATTTGGTTCCAACATGTGATACTGAAAATGATTTCCACTTATTGGATCTTATGTGTGACAATTATTTTCAAATTGGTCTCTATGCTTCAACTCTTGCAAATGATGTTATAATAATAAACAGCGATGACCAAATTAAAAATAATTGTACATTAAGGGTTTGATTTCAAATTTTTTTTACGCATAAAGACAAAATTCAAAACCAGATATGGACCAAATGATTACCTTAATCTCTTCCTTTTAGAATCCTTTCTCAAGTTAGCACATTCCATGAATCCAGTGGTACCATTTTGTATATGTTGGATGAATCTAGATGCAAAATCCTCTAAATTTCAATATATTTGTTGCAGGTTATTGATTTTCATCAAACTGTAGAAGGGAACGGTATTCGATTCTGGTGTTATACTGCAGGCCATGTCCTTGGTGCTGCTATGTTTATGGTTGACATAGCTGGTGTTCGAGTTCTATACACCGAAGACTATTCACGTGAGGAAGACCGGCATCTCCGTGCTACTGAGACCCCACAGTTCTCCCCTGATGTATGCATTATAGAATCCACCTATGGTGTACAGCACCATCAGCCTCGGCCCACACGAGAAAAATGCTTCACTGACACAACCATTTCTCATGGGGGTCATGTCTTGATTCCAGCATTTGCCCTTGCATTCGCGCAAGGAGCCTATATCGTCGCTGTCTAGTAAAAAATGTCAACATATAACACCAGGAATATAAATTTGCTCCTACTGAAATTGTGACACCCACAGTTGTCCACGATATTTATCTCAAAACCAAATAAGACAATCACCTGATAGGACTTGTGTTATCACTAATGAGACGTCTTCTTTATCCCATAGATAGATTCCGTCAATTTGCAAACTATCTCTCTAGGTCTTCCAACACAAGGCTTTTCTGTTGCACTCTATGCACCTGTTTCATCAATGTGATCAATGAGAAACACCGTCTTGACATCCATCTTATGAAGCTCCAAATTATAACAAACAATGAAAGCCATGATTGTCCTAAAAGAGTCCTCCAATGGTACCGAAGAGAAAGTCTCTTTACAATCAATCATTTCTTCTGAGTATAGCCTTTTGTCACTAGACAAACTTTATACATCTCCATATTACCCCTTAAAACCTTCAGGTAACTAGATAAGTTTCAAACCTTATTGTCTAGCTTGAGCTTGTATTCATTCCTTCAATCCACTTTTACGAATTGAAACTTTATATGGTTTGATGGGAGTTGATAGAATCATCTTCCATTACACCATTTACCTTATGTTCCTGGAGAAATACAACATAATTATCCAAAATAGTATTCATCCTTTCTTTAGTGGATCATGGCAAAATGAAATGACTCTTGATGATCTAGTTCTTGAGGGTGTTGAGTTTGACCTTCAAGAATAATTTCCTTATCTTGAATAGGAAAAATAACAACAATATCCTCACAAGGATCCAAATTTGCCACACAAATAACAACTATATGAATTGGTTCAGGGATTAGAACCAAATCTTCCTCAAAGATAACGTCTCTAACCTTATCTCCCCCCAAACTCAATATCCTTAAAGAACTAGTCAGTTCCTGTCTCAAGGTATCTTTAAATTGGGATTAAAAAAAAATTCACACCCCTTTGAACTTTCAGTGTAACCAATAAGGTAGCCACTCACTGTTTGGGACTCCAATTTCCTTCGCGAGGCTTATAAGGCCTTGCCTTAGTTGGATAGACCTATACTTAAAAAGTAATTGGTCGGTTACTTTAGTTGGCTCTCTATCAAGCATTTAAGCTGCAATCTTTAGTGTTACTCCCATAGTGACTTTGATAAGGTAGAATGATTAATCATACTCATCACCATATCTTTAAGAGTCATTACTAGGACTTAACTGTATTCTTGAAAGCCATATTATGATCTATTTAATTTTAATGCATTTAATACAAACAATAAAATGTATAAGATCAATGGAATCTAGGATTCCCTCGTACAAGTCGCTCAACTCTATTTAAAGAGATGTGTCCTCAATTTTTGTATCATAATTGTCCCTAATTTTTATTGTCAACTTTATTCTTAGTGCCATATGAATCCACACTCAATATTTTACCACAAGAGGTTTCTATACCAAGCAATTATAGTTTATCCAGCCCATAGCTCAACTGGTCCCTGCAATATTTGAATTTAAAGACAAATTGAATCCATCATTTCTAAATGAACAAAAATTATCTTGATTTGTTCAACAAGAAACCAAAACCAAATTTCATCTAAATGATGACTAAACCAAAATATCTTTAAATTCCAAATATTAGCCAGTAACAACAATCTGAAATGTCAATAGCCTTATCCTTTACTAACTTAGTTAACTCCAATATAGATGCATCTTTCACACCACTTAACCTTCATTAGTTCAGATAATTCTTTATAGGCATGCCAAACATGATATTTGTGACATTTCTTCTCTAGATGCTTGATGTCTTTATAAAAGAAATAATTGCGACCTTAGTTGTTTCTTTTAAGATGGGCCCTAAGCAGCTTCATCCTTAATTTTCTTTTGTTTGCCCTAATTATCTTTAGAGGTGTTCGCCAAATAAGCACCATTTGTCTTCTCTTGCTTCACTCTTTCCTTTCTTGCACACCTTATGAAATGAATTCATTAAAATATCATTTCTCCTTTCGGCAGCTATAAGCTGACTTGAATTAACTGGATTGTACATGAAAGAATACCAAATGCTAAATGCATGAGCAAGTCATTAGACAGCTCAAGCTTTAACGCCTTAAGTTTATGAGCAAGATTGGACATTCCCATAATATGCTCCTAAAATTTTCATTGCTTTTATACTCAATGAAAATTTAGCTCTCCAATGAGTGCTTATTTTCGTCTTTATTACTTTCAATAAGCACTTATCATTTTTAGCAAGGAAATTTCTGGCATTAATCATGCCATCCGAAATAACATGCCTAAAGGTTTCTGAAATATTGTACTTTATGATCATAAGACCCAAGCAATTGGAGCGGTTCCACTTCCTATGCTTGATTATCTCTTTAGAGATACTGGATTGGGTGAGAGAATGTGAGTTTCTCCATCTTTATGTCAGGTCTAGATCAAAAAAATATATTTATTGTTTTTCTTTCAATCCTAAAAGTCAGAACTTTTGAGGATTAAATTAGTAGATACATAAGTAATATTAACTTTTGTCGCGACCGTCCTGTCCGGGAGGCGCGAAAAGGGATAAAAAGACAGAGGAGTCGCCACTAAAATTTTTATTGGGAAAATCTTAGAAAAACCCAATTATTTAAAGATAAACTGGTCTTAAAAAAAGATAGAGATTTGGATTCGGGAGTCGGTTACGAGTAGGGAAGGTGTTAGCACCCCACATCGCCCGTTTAAGAACGGTACCTCAAGTTAATTGTGCAAAAACATTTTAATAACCTTTTAAATATTTATTTTACCCCGAAAATTATTTACAAGAAAGAATTATTTTAAATTTTAATTTTTGACTCTTATTAAATTTTTTATATTTTTGACTTTATGGTTTGTAAAAACTAAATGAGGTTGAACATGGCACATGAGTCCACAGGGCAACCTCAAATCTAAGGGACTAAACATGGCACCGTGTCCATAAAGCATCCCTGGAAAGAGAAAAAAGTTTAATTATTTTGATTAATTATTTTAACATAAAAAGAGACACAAAAAAGGAAAATTTAGTTTTGGCCCGACAAGATGATTTATCTTGCTCCTACGTATTCCCGGGTGCGATGGGAAACTCAAAGCCACGTAGTTCTTTTAGAAAAGATTTGATTGGTTGGTTGAGTTTAATTTCTGATAAAGATTTTATTTATTTATTTTATTTTAAAGAAGATTTTATTTCAGAATAAATTCACTTTTGCATAGAGTTCAAGATAGCAGTGCTATACGATAAACCCTTACAATTCATACAATACTTGAGGATGAAAAATCATACATCAACGTCGTAGATTGTTGCGTGAATTAAAAAGAGATTTTTATCTTATAAATTTTGATAAAATCTTATAAAAAGAGCAAATTGAAAACATTTTTATATTTTAATAAAAAGGAATTCACCCTTGCACAGGGTTAAAGATAGCGGAGCTATACGATGAACCCTTACAATTCGTACAACACGTGAGGATGAAAATTCATACATCAACATTGTAAATTATTGCATGAATTCAAAAAGATTTAATTTCGAAATATTTTTAGTTAAATTTTTATTTAAAACAAGGATTGAAAATATATTTTTTATATTTTTGTGTTTTGTGATTTCAAATTTTTGGTGCATTTTATAACTTAACATCAATTGGGAGAAACATGACCCAATAACTAGCTAACTGGCCCAGACAAACAGACCCAAAAACTGATGACCCTTCGTGAAAGCGAAAATAAAAAAACAAAGGAAGGTCAGAGAAGAAACTTGTCTTCTTCACATTACCAACCAAAAGACCAAGGAAGTGCTGATGGAGAGGATGACGGCGACGGACGAACCGGACCCGAGCGGCGGCGCGGTCTCCTTCCCCTGCTACGACGAGCGACGGTCAGTGGCTGGGCTGGGCGGAGTGACGGCGAGACGGGCAGATCTGGAGAGCGATGTGGTGGTTCACGGTGGGGGTCGAAGTCGTGGTGGCGAGTGGCAGATCGTGGATGGTAGAAGACGCGGATGACAGAGGACGCACGACGGAGCAGTAGCGACGGCTTCGGGTTGGAGCAGCAGCGGCGACGGCTTCGGGTTAGGTGGCAGCGGCGGAGCTGAGCAGATTCGCACCGGAACGGCGAGGCTGGTGATGACACTGCTACGTCTGGCGCGGTGACTGGGTCTGCGTGTGGCAACGCGTCCAGACGTGATGTTGAAGATGAACAGTGAAAATGGTCCTATTTTGGGTTGTTGAAGGAAAAAGATCCCCTCTTCTGTTACTGATCTTTTTTTTTGTGTTTTCTCTCCATTACTCTTTGGTGTTTGAGTTTTGTGTTGATACGCCCTTTTTATTTTTGGGTGGAATGGGGTTACAGATTGGAAGGGAAGATGATAGATGTTTTGGATAGCAGATGAAGATGGTTATGGATGAAGGATATGGTGGTGGTTGGCTATGTTTTTGGTGTTTTTGATTGTTCACCGAAGAAGCCCCCGTTCTCTGTTACCCCCCTATCCCTTTAAATATTCTCTACTGTTGCAAAACTCCAAAACAGGACCCAATGTCCTCTGCTATGGTTGCAATGCAAGGTCCTTTTCAACATTTCTAATTTCACTGATTCTTTGTTTGTTGAGTTTTTTCTTGATGCTGCAAATTTCCTTGTTCATGTTGAGTATTTTTCTCTTTGGTTCAGGTTTGACTCTCTCAAAGGTAGCAGAGCATTTCTTCTTCCCATTTTTACCTTATTGATGCTAAAAAAGGAACCCATTTTGTTACAAATGCCTAAGTCTTCTGCCATTGCTCTTCTGGTTGCTGATATTCATTAAGAGAATTTGGCTCTTCCTCTTGGCTCTGTACTGAACTTGCTGCATCCCCTTTTTTTTCTTCTTTTTTTTTCTTTTTTTTTAACAAAAGAAAGCAGCCCTTCATGTTTGTTTGGGCTTTAAAATAAAATAAAATAAAATAAAATAAAATAAAAAATAAAAAGAATAAGATAAATAAATATAATAATAATAAAAGAAATAGGTTGGGCTAAAAGGACTTGGGGCCAACATAGATATCTTTTTTTGCATTTTTTGGTCTTTTACTTTCATTCATGGTCTTAAAAGGATAACTTGCAACAATGGAATGAAATTGGGCTCATTAAAAACAAAACTAATTTGGTTTTTCTTGCCAAGTTATTTTTATTATTTTTCTTCTAAAACATTAATTAAAAGGACACCCGGACAAAATTAGGTGTTCACAGCTGCCCCTCTTTACTTGTTTCTTATTAGATAGTAGATGTAACCGCAGTTAACCTATTATCGTTATAAGAAACGAGTAAAGACATGAACTCCAATTTTGGCCGGAGTTCACTGACAAGTAAACAGATGCATAATTAAAAGCTTACGGGACGGATTACCCGCAGAAGCTCGAGCAAAAAGATAAAAAGCTTACGGAGTCGGGTATCCGCTGAAGCTTGAAAACAAAACGATTCAAAGCTTGCGGAGTCGGTTATCCACTGAAGCTTGAGAAGAAAAGTTGAAAGCTTGCGGAGTCGGTTGTCCGCTGAAGCTTGACAGAAAAGGTAAAAAGCTCGCGGAGTCGGTTATCCATTGAAGCTTGAAAGCAAAATGCGAAAAACTTGCGGAGTCGAGTATCTGCCGAAGCTTGTAAAGAAATGTTGAAAGCTTACGGAGTCGGTTGTCCGCTGAAGCTTGAAAGCAAAAGAATTAAAAGCTTGCGGAGTCGGTTATCCACTGAAGCTTGGAAAGAAATGTTGAAAGCTTACGGAGTCGGTTGTCCGCTGAAGCTTGAAAGCAAAAGAATTAAAAGCTTGCGGAGTCGGTTATCCACTGAAGCTTGGAAAGAAATGTTGAAAGCTTACGGAATCGGTTGTCCGCTGAAGCTTGAAAGCAAAAGAATTAAAAGCTTGCGGAGTCGGTTATCCACTGAAGCTTGGAAAGAAATGTTGAAAGCTTACGGAGTCGGTTGTCCGCTGAAGCTTGAAAGCAAAAGAATTAAAAGCTTGCGGAGTCGGTTATCCACTGAAGCTTGGAAAGAAATGTTGAAAGCTTACGGAGTCGGTTGTCCGCTGAAGCTTGAAAGCAAAAGAATTAAAAGCTTGCGGAGTCGGTTGTCCGCTGAAGCTTAAAAGCAAAAGAATTAAAAGCTTGCGGAGTCGGTTATCCACTGAAGCTTGAAAACAAAATGATTAAAAGCTTGCGGAGTCGGTTATCTGCCGAAGCTTGGAAAGAAATGTTGAAAGCTTACGGAGTCGGTTGTCCGCTGAAGCTTGAAAGCAAAAGAATTAAAAGCTTGCGGAGTCGGTTATCCACTGAAGCTTGGAAAGAAATGTTGAAAGCTTATGGAGTCGGTTGTCCGCTGAAGCTTGAAAGCAAAAGAATTAAAAGCTTGCGGAGTCGGTTGTCCGCTGAAGCTTGAAAGCAAAAGAATTAAAAGCTTGCGGAGTCGGTTATCCACTGAAGCTTGAAAATAAAATGATTAAAAGCTTGCGGAGTCGGTTATCTGCCGAAGCTTGGAAAGAAATGTTGAAAGCTTACGGAGTCGGTTGTCCGCTGAAGCTTTAAAGCAAAAGAATTAAAAGCTTGCGGAGTCGGTTGTCCGCTGAAGCTTGACAAGAAAGGTAAAAAGCTTGCGGAGCCGGTTATCCGCTGAAGCTGAACAGAAACAACACAAAGCTCATGTTTCCTATGCCTGCTAAAGCTAACCAAGACATGAATTTTGGGGCCTTGTGCCCGCTAAAGCCGAACAAAACAGAGCTTATGAGGCCGTATGCCTGCTAAAGCTAAAAAGACATGACTTTTGGGGTCCTCTGCCTGCTAAAGCCAAATAAAACGAAGCTTATGAGGCCGTATGTCTGCTAAAGCTAAAAAGACATGACTTTTTGGGGCCCTGTGCCCTCTAAAGTCGAACAAAACAAAGCTTATGAGGCCCTATGCCTACTAAAGCTAACAAGCATGAATTTTGGGGTCATCTGCCCGCTAAAGCCAAACAAAACAAAGCTTATGAGGCCCTATGCCTTCTAAAGCTAGTAAGTCATGACTTTTGGGGTCCTCTGCCCGCTAAAGCCAAACAAAACAAAGCTTATGAGGCCCTATGCCTGCTAAAGCTAACAATAACAAAGCTTATGAGGCCCTATGCCTACTAAAGCTAACAAGCATGACTTTTGGGGTCCTCTGCCCGCTAAAGCCAAACAAAACCAAGCTTATGAGGCCCTATGCCTGCTAAAGCTAACCAAGACATGACTTTTGGGGCCCTGTGCCCGCTAAAGTCGAACAAAACAAAGCTTATGAGGCCCTATGCCTACTAAAGCTAACAAGCATGACTTTTGGGGCCCTGTGCCCGCTAAAGCCAAACAAAACGAAGCTTATGAGGCCCTATGCCTGCTAAAGGTAACAATAACATGACTTTTTGGGGCCCTGTGCCCGCTAAAGTCGAACAAAACAAAGCTTATGAGGCCCTATGCCTACTAAAGCTAACAAGCATGACTTCTGGGCCCTGTGCCCGCGAAAGTCGAACAAATGCAAGAAGTGATGTTGACTTTGTTGATGCATGAAATGATGAGACAATGCATGATATGAGATGACCTTTTTATTTGGTTGGTGAAAATCCCTTTTTTTCTGTTTGATGTGTGAGATGCTTTTGATGAGTGATGCAGACCTTGATTATAATTTTTTTTTTAATGTGTGATGCATGATATGCTTTTTATCAATGATGAAAAAAAAAATCTGATTTTTTTTTTCTTTTTTGCAAACACCTCTTTGATCCTTGACTCCTTAGATTTTTTATTGCAGCCGAGATTGAGGATGAGCTGGAGTGAGACTCCTTGATTTCGATCATCACTTATTTGTTGAACCGATGTTTTATTTCTTGCCTGAGATATGCTTCTTTGTGATGATTATCCCAATTGGATGAGATTGCCTGATCAATCTTTCAAGGATGTGACTTGCCCCAGCCTTCATGTATTGGGAGCTTTTCATGGCTTGTCCTCTTAAACTGCCCCGGTTTATCAGTTTGAGGAGACTTCTTGTACTTTGTTTGTATTTGACCCTAATTTTTGCGTAGGTCGTTCTTTGCGAGTTTTCAACCTACCGGGTCGTTCTAACTTTTTCCCAGACTGCCTTTTCAGGTTTTCAGTCTAGCGAGCCTTTTTTGTTTACTTTTTATTTTCTTTTTCTTTTTGCTTTTTATTTTTCCTTTTTTTTTTGACGTGGACAGTTTTGTCGCCTTTATTTGTGAAGATCAAAGCTCTTGCTTGAATTGCCAACTGAGGATGCCACTTTCTTCCTCGTATTCAGAATTCTTCTGACCAGAGTTGTTTATCAAAGATTTAGCATTAGACAGTTGAATTGTATCATTGAACTCATGTTTACCTTACCTGAAGCATCATGTAACAAACATGCATGGATTCAAAAGTATGACAAGAAAAACAATATGGCCTGAGCAACTTCTCGCTCGGTGTTGGAAGTTTGATAACTCAAATGGTATTCAAAAGGACAAGAGTGAAGTAAAACCCGGAAGAGGTGATGTGGGGGTCAAAAGAGTATTGTCCCATTTTGGTTTGATTTGATTTTGGATAGAAGGGATTCTGCTTACCAGAATTTTGCCTTAGTATCAGTCATGTGAAAATGAAATGGGCTTGTATGCCGCTTGATGAGTGTGATTTCACCTCATTTTCCATGTACATTTCTGCATGCATTTGCATTTAGTTAGGCCATTTTAGTTGGATTTTGCTTAGTTTTTCATTTGGAACGGATAAGGTGGTATTGTGTGTTGTTTTGCAGGGATTTTTGATTAAATGCCCAAGTTTTAGCCATGAGGAAGCTGAGATGAAGAGAAGGCCTGAAAACTGAAGAAGAAGGGGGACCAAAAGTCAGAATGTCATCACGGCCTGGCCGTGATGGCTATCACGGCCGTGACCCACAACCACCAAAAGTCGAGAGGCGATCACGGCTTGGCCGTGATAGAGATCAAGGGCGTGAAAAATTGGTTCGCGACGCGAATGATAGCTTCGCCTCGCGAGAGAGTGATTGTGCCAAAACCACCAAAAGTCGAGACGATCACGGCCTAGCCGTGATGTACGTCACGGCCGTGACCCAGAAACCTCCACAAGTCAGAATCCATCACGGCTTGGCCGTGATGGCGATCACGGGTATGAAAAAGCTGGCTCGCGTCGCGAAGAAGGGCTCGCCTCGCGAGAGAGTAAGTTTTCCAGAACTGAAAGAGACAGAACCCGTCACGGCCTAGCCGTGATGGCTATCACGGCCGTGACCGGCCACGAGTTATAAAAGAACTGAGCAGAACAGAAGAAAATCATCCAGAAAACCCTAAAAAATCAGATCCTCTGCTGCTGTGGCTGCTGTGCATCATTCCATGGAGCTCTCTCCTTTGTTCATCTCTGTAATTCTCTCTTTTGTTTTGTCTTCAATTATGTGTAGCTAAATTCCCCTTTGTTGGGGTTAGACTATTGCTATCTGAACTTGGTTGTAAAATGACTTGATTTTAATACGCTTTCCTTCTTCTTTATGAGTGTATAATTCTATGCTTAATGCTTTCCTAGGCTTGATCATCTTAGGAATGATTAGTTGCTTTAATAGACAATTGAAAGGTTGATGTTTAAGCATGCTCATGAATTATATGCCAAGTAGTCCAAGAATCTAGACATAGGTGTTGGCTACTTGCAATCTTATGAATCTTTATTCTTAATGCAATTTCTCTTATTAATCCACCTAAGACATTAGGGTTTAATTTGGGATTTTAGGCTCAATGCACCTAAGACATTAGGCTTGAGTATATTAGAAAAGATTCGATTGTCATAAGTGAAGTAGGAACTGTGTTAGTTATCATTTCATAACAATCAAGGGAGGATTAGCTTAGTTTAACCCTAACAATTCTATCATTTATTGTCCATCTTTCTGTTTGCACATTAATTATTTGAAAAAAAAATTCCAAAAAGAACAAAAAAAATATATTTTATTCTTGTTTGCTTGTTAGATGATAGAGCAACCTTCACCCCAAAATTCGATCGCCTAGATAGTAGTCTAATTTGCGAAGTGGTAATTGTCCACGATCCCTGAGAACGATATCCGGTCTTACCGTTTTATTACTTGCAACGAACCGGTACACTTGCCGAGTCCGTGTCAAGTTTTTGCGCGCCGTTTCGGGATCGGTGTGCCAATATCACGAGTACCAAAGGGGACTCCTAATTTAGGCATTTTTACTGTTTTCCCTCTGTGTTTTTTCGTTCTTATTTTCTGTTTCTCCGCTATAAATTTCTGCAAGTCTTGTTTTTCCTTTTGTTCTGTGCTACTCTGTTTGTTCAGTGTATGCGAGGTACAATCGACCCAGGTGAACTCCAATTCGAACCTGAGATCGAGAGACTCTGCAGAAGGAATAGAAAGAGAACCAAGGCAAGACAGAACAGAGAAAGAGCATCTTCTAGTAGACAAGAGTAACAAGTTGAGTTACCCAGTGTGCAAGAACCACAAATTGAAGTAGCAGCTGTCACCATGGCAGAAGAGAATGCACCAAGGAGAACAATGGGGGACTACACTTCCCCTAGAGTTGATAGATGTGGAACTCCGATTGTGAGACCCGCAGTGGCTTGCAATAATTTCGAAATCAAGGCATCACTTCTCCACCTTGTGCAGCAAAACCAATTTGGAGGGTTGGAGAGTGAAGACCCTCATGCTCACATTGGTACTTTCATTGAGCTGTGTGACACCATCAAGCTAAATGGAGCTTCCGATGAGGCCATTCGGTTAAGGCTTTTCCCTTTCTCTTTGAGGGATAGAGCTAAGGCATGGCTTCAATCTCATCCTCATGGAAGCATCATCACCTGAACGACTTGGTCAGCAAGTTTTTATCTCGATTCTTTCCTCCGTCAAGAATGATTAAGCCGAGATCGAGAGATCAATGCCTTTGCACGAGAGGGATGGTGAGTCACTCTATGAAGCCCGGGAGAGGTTCAAGTCCTTACTCACAGCTTGTCCCAATCATGAACTAGAGACATGGCAGCGAGGTTGCAACATTTGTTAATGGGCTCAACGAGAATTCAAGAAGTATGATTGAAGCGGCTGCAGGGAGGACATTGAGTCGAAGACACGGAAGAAGCAAAGGACTTGATTGAGAACATGGCTAACAATGACTATCAAATGCCTAGTTCTCGGTCAATGGTCAATAGAGGTGTTCTAGAGCTGGATGAAATTGGCGCTCTCAAGGCACAAATGGCTATTCTTACCAAGCAATTGGGGTCGGTTCAACTGCAGAATTCTCAACTGCAAGCTGTCCAAGTTCAAGGTGCCTCAGTGTGTGATTTCTGTGGAGGCAACCATGCAAATGGAAACTGTGAGATCAATGTGGTTGGGAGTTCGGGACAAGAAGAGGTAAATTATATGGGCAACCAAGGGCCTAGAAATGATCCTTACTCCAACACCTACAATCCGGGGTGGCGCAACCATCCTAACTTTAGTTGGAGACAAGGGCAAAGTTCAAGTACTCAAGCAAAGCCTCCTCAAGAGAGTTCAAGCAAATTGGAGAACCTTCTATGGCGTTCATGCAAGCTACTCAAGAGACTATGAAGAATCAGAATGCCTCAATCAAGAACTTGGAGCATCAAATAGGCCAACTAGCAAGGCAGATGGCAGAGAGACCTCAAGGACAATTGCCTAGGGATACTGAGAAGAACCCAAAGGAAGATTGTAAGGCCATTATTACAAGAAGTGGGAGAGTGTTAAATCCACAAGAAAAAGAGAGGGAAGAAAAGACAAGTGATGCTGGAATTGATAAGGTGCAGTTTGAAGAGGTAAACAATGAAGAACCCGGAAATTCCCAAGATACTACCTCTATCCCTATTGATGTAGAAGCTGAAGAACCGCAGATGGAGAAATTGGTTGATGAAGAATTTGCGAAGAAGAAGACTAGAAGACAGATTCTGGAAGAGGTTGATAATCCCAAAGAGCTGCCCCCATATTTCAGAATCCCGTACCCCCAACGGTTGAAGAAGGAGGCAAAAGATCAGCAGTTTTCTAAGTTCCTGGATGTATTCAAAAAGCTACAAATCAACATCCCGTTTGCTGAAGCTCTACAGCAGATGCCTTCCTACGCAAAATTCATGAAAGAGATCCTTACAAACAAAAGAAGGTGGAAGGAGGAGACAGTTATGCTTACTGAATAGTGCAGCGCTATACTTCAAAAGAAGTTACCAGTAAAGATGAAGGACCCGGGCAGTTTCACTATCCCATGCACGATTGGTCATCTGAACATAGGGAGAGCATTGTGCGATTTAGGGGCAAGTATTAATCTGATGCCGCTCTCCATTTTCAAGAAGCTGGGGATTGGTGAGGTAAAACCAACAGGGATTTCCCTTCAACTGGCAGACCGCTCAATTACATATCCCTATGGTGTTGTGGAGGATTTGTTGGTGAAGGTAGATAAGTTCATTTTTCCAGCAGATTTTGTGGTGTCAGATATGGCTGAAGATGGTGACACTCCTCTGATTCTTGGGAGACCATTCCTAGCAACAGGTAGAGCCTTGATCGATGTCAATCAAGGGGAATTGGTGCTTCGGGTACAAGACGAAAAGGTCACCTTTGATGTGTTTGAAGCGATGAAACACCCAAGCGACAAGGACACATGCATGATAGTGGACCTCATTGAGTCATTATCTGACAAGAGTTTGCACCAGAAGTTTGAAGATTCGTTAGAAGCCGCTCTAATGGTAGAGGATGTAGAAGAAGAAGTATGTGCAGAAGAAGTTGATCTCATGATTAAATCTCTGGAGGCTTGTCTGGTTGTGAATACTGATGAAGACAAAGTGGTGGAAGATGTGAGAATTGAAGACAAGGGTGACCCACCGGTGCTAGAGTTGAAAGAATTGCCATCCCATCTCCGTTTTGCTTTCCTTGGGATGAACTCTTCATTCCCAGTTATCATCAGTAGTGGGTTGAATTCCTTGGAAGAAGAGAAGCTGTTGAGGGTGCTTAGGGAGCACAAATCTGCAATCGGATGGTCTATGTCCGATTTAAAAGGGATAAGCCCCTCCTTTTGCATGCACAAAATCCGTGTGGAGGAAAATTTCAAGCCGGTTAGGCAACCGCAAAGAAGACTCAACCCGAATATGAAAGAAGTTGTGAGGAAGGAGATTGTGAAGTTGTTGGATGCGGGCATTATCTATCCCATCTCCGATAGTCCATGGGTGAGTCCGGTCCAAGTTGTGCCGAAGAAAGGGGGGATGACAGTGGTAGCGAATGAAAAGAATGAACTTATTCCCTCTAGGACCGTGTCTGGATGGAGGGTATGCATTGATTACAGAAGACTGAATGAGGCCACCAGAAAAGACCACTTTCCATTGCCCTTCATTGATCAGATGTTAGAGAGGTTGGCGGGCCATGCTTTCTATTGTTTCCTCGATGGATATTCCGGGTATAACCAGATTGTGGTTGACCCAGAGGACCAAGAGAAGACCACTTTCACCTGCCCTTATGGAGTCTATGCATACAGGAGAATGCCTTTCGGGTTGTGCAATGCACCCGCCACTTTTCAAAGGTGCATGCTATCCATATTTTCTGATATGAATGAGAAATTTATTGAGGTATTTATGGACGATTTTTCTGTGTTTGGCGATTCTTTTGATAACTGTTTGAATAATCTTGCCTGTGTTCTAAAAAGGTGCCAAGAAACTAACCTCGTTTTAAATTGGGAAAAATGCCATTTCATGGTTAGGGAGGGTATAGTTCTTGGGCATAAAATTTCATCACGGGGGATGGAGGTTGATAGAGCCAAAATTGAAGTGATTGAAAAACTTCCTCCTCCCTTAAATGTGAAAGGTGTTAGAAGCTTCCTAGGGCATGCAGGTTTTTATAGAAGGTTCATAAAAGATTTTTCAAAAATTGTGAAACCCTTATGCAAGCTTTTGGTAGCTGATACTCCTTTTATATTTGATGATGATTGCATGCATGCCTTCAAAATTTTGAAAGAAAAACTCACCACCGCACCGTTCATTGCACCTCCAGATTGGAGTTTACCTTTTGAGCTAATGTGTGATGCAAGTGACTATGCGGTGGGAACCATTTTGGGCCAAAGAAAAAACAAAGTGTTGCATGTCATTTACTATGCCAGTCGTGTGCTTAATGATGCCCAATTGAATTACACTACGACTGAAAAAGAATTGCTTGCTGTGGTATTTGCTTTTGATAAATTTAGATCCTACTTGATTGGTTGTAAAACTACTGTCTACATTGATCATTCTGCTTTGAGATATCTTATGACCAAACAGGATGCTAAGCCAAGGCTTATTAGGTGGATACTACTACTCCAAGAGTTTGATTTGGAAATAAAGGACAAGAAAGGAGTGGAGAATGTGGTAGCTGACCATTTGTCTAGGCTTCCACAAGCAGATGTCCAAGCAGAAGCAAAGTTGCCAATTCAAGAGGAATTCCCAGATGAACAGTTGTTTGTGGTGCAAGTGGCACCTTGGTTCGCGGATATTGCAAATTACAAGGCAGCCAATAAGATTCCTAAGGACTTCAATGCGCAACAGAGGAAGAAGCTCATTCATGATGCCAAGTTCTACATTTGGGATGAGCCGTATCTTTTCAAAAGAGGTTCAGATGGAATTCTGAGGAGGTGCATACCGGAAGAAGAAATTAATGGGGTGTTGACCCATTGCCACAACTCACCCTATGGAGGACACTTTGGTGGTGAGAGGACCGCCATGAAGATTTTTCAAAGCGGGCTATTTTGGCCCACTATTTTCAAGGACTCCCGAGCTTGGGTGATGAATTGTGATAAATGTCAGAGGACCGGTAGTATTTCCAAGAGAAATGAGATGCCCTTGAAAGGTATACTTGAGGTGGAGCTCTTCGATGTGTGGGGGATCGACTTCATGGGTCCTTTCCCATCATCTTACAACAACAAGTACATTCTGGTGGCAGTTGATTATGTGAGCAAGTGGGTGGAAGCCGTGCCAACTCTGAAAGATGATGCAAGAACTGTGATCAGTTTTGTGAGGAAGAATATTTTTACCCGGTTTGGGACCCCTAGGGCTATCATTAGTGATGGGGGTAGCCACTTTTGCAATAATGAGTTCAATGCAGTGCTTGCCAAGTTTGGGGTGAACCACAAAGTTACCACACCATACCATCCCCAAACCAGTGGGCAAGTGGAATTGTCCAATCGGGAGTTGAAGAGAATTTTGGAAAAAACTGTGAACAATGCAAGGAAGGATTGGGCGAAGAAATTGGATGATGCACTTTGGGCCTATCGGACTGCTTATAAGACACCTATTGGTATGTCACCTTACCAATTAGTGTTCGGGAAATCATGTCACCTTCCGGTAGAGCTACAACACCGTGCTTTTTGGGCAGTGAAGGCCCTGAAATTTGATACAAGGCTGGCCATGGACAAGAGGATGATTCAATTGAATGAGTTGGATGAGTTCCGACTCTTGGCTTATGAGAGTGCTAGGATATACAAGGAAAGAACAAAGTTCTGGCATGATAAGTACATTCTTCCCAAGAAATTTGAAGAAGGCCAGTCAGTTTTGCTGTTTAACTCAAGACTCAAGCTCTTTCCGGGCAAATTGAGATCAAGATGGTCAGGCCCATTCTATGTCAAGTCTGTCTCTCCATTTGGTTCAGTTAAATTGGAAGATCCATCATCCGGTGATACCTTCACTGTTAATGGACAAAGACTAAAGCACTACCTTGGAGGCAACTTTGATCGTCAGGCGGTCTCCGTCACTCTTCAGGCACCACCATCTTAAAAAAAAAAGAAAAAAAAATCATCCGTCAAGCTAGTGATGTTAAAGAAGCGCTTATTGGGAGGCAACCCAATTTTTATTTTCCTCTTCCCTTTTGTTTTTGATTTCTCCTCTTGAATAATTTGAGAAGCTCAAGAGGTTTGCTAATAGTTTGTTGAGTGCTTGCAGATTTTGAAGGAAGGAGGAGAAGAAGGGCAGGAGGAAACAACACCAGAAACCATGTGATTCAGCACCACTACCACCTTGGTGAGTTGTTCCAGTTTTCTCCCCTCTCTAAACTTAATTATTTACATTGAGGACAATGTAAGTCTTTAAGCTTGGGGTAGGGGTAATCTTTTTGCTTGCATTGTAAATATTACATTCATATAGGCTTAAGTTTGCATGATCGTATGATTCGATTACCCCTGCTTAGATTGAGCTTATGATTGTGAGAGCTGAGTGCCAATTTTTCTGTGATAGTGAATTTTTGGACCCTGATTTTCTATTCTTGTGATTGGCTTCATTAAATATGCTTGAGATGGTCTTGGATAGTTGATGATTAGCATGTGTTTCTATGGATTTATGTTTCTCACTGGTTCTTGAACTGATAAATGTGAGCTTTTGAGCCATTAGGGGGTACTCACTAAATCTGCCCCCATTCTTTGTGTAGAGTGTGTTCCTCTTGGATTGTTTTTCTCTAGAACTTGACTTGAAACCATTTCGAAACTTGAAAATTTTTGAGAATATTTTTGAAAAGGATTGAGGCAATAGGTATTTTTTCCGGCCTTCTGAGCTTTGAATGAATATTGCTACCCGTAGTTGCCCATTTTGAGCCTTAATGAATAACATGCTTTTCTTGGTACCCTGAAATGTTTTGTTAAATATGCTTATGAGGGACCTTCTAAAGTACTGTGCAAAAAGGGTTGGAAAATGTAGTTGAAAGTTTGGGATGATGAAAAGAAAAAAAAATGATTCTGAAAAAAAAATTTCTCTTGAATTGAAAAATCTCCCCTTCTCCAAACAAAAAGAAAAAAAAAAGAAAAAAGAAAAAAAATATAGAGAAAAAGAAATAAAAATGGAGAAGGGGATGACAAGAGAAGTGAGAAATAGCAAAAAAATAAAAGGAAAGAATGGTGGAAAAGTAAACTGAAACCCGAAGAAAGGTATTTTAGAAGGTCGTGCCTTGCAATGCTTGATTGTTTGTTTAGCCTTTTGAAATTTCCTGTTCTTGAAATTCCCACCTGAAAATTGATCCCATGGCCCCATTACAACCAAAGAATAAGACCTCTTGATTCTTAGATGTTTTCATTAATAAAGTGAAGATTTGGTTGATAGTCAAGCTTATGGTAGGAATCATTCTTTGAGGAAAATGGAGTGAAATGTCATATTCCCTTAACACTTGAGTGAGTGAGGCAAGAATGAGAGCCAAGCAAATGAACAAGCTTGGGGTGAGCTTCAAGTGAGATAGAGTGCCCGAATCAGTGAGAATGTGAGTCTAGGAAAACTAAGCCCCTAATTGGACTTGAATTGATTGTCTCTTTGCTGAAATAATTGAATGCCATTACTTGGATCATTTTACTCGGGTTCTTAGTTCACTATCCATGCTTGTTTATTTCGGTCTTATGGCCTTGGTTTTTGCTTGAGGACAAGCAAAGTCTTAAGCTTTGGGGTGATTTGATGAGTGTGATTTCACCTCATTTTCCATGTACATTTCTTCATGCATTTGCATTTAGTTAGGCCATTTTAGTTGGATTTTGTTTAGTTTTTCATTTGGAACGGATAAGGTGGTATTGTGTGTTGTTTTGCAGGGATTTTTGATTAAATGCCCAAGTTTTAGCCATGAGGAAGCTGAGATGAAGAGAATGCCTGAAAACCCGAAGAAGAAGGGGGCCAAAAGTCGAGAATCATCACGGCCTGGCCGTGATGGCTATCACGGCCGTGACCCAAAACCACCAAAAGTCGGGAGACGATCACGGCTTGGCCGTGATAGAGATCAGGCGTGAAAAATTGGTTCGCGACGCGAATGATAGCTCGCCTCGCGAGAGAGTGATTGTGCCAAAACCACCAAAAGTCGAGAGGCGATCACGGCCTAGCCGTGATGTACGCCACTACCGTGACCCGAAAAACCTCCACAAGTCAGAATCCATCACGGCTTGGCGTGATGGCGATCACTGGTATGAAAAAGCTGGCTCGCGTCGCGAAGAAGGGATCGACTCGAGAGCGAGTAAGTTTGCCAGAACTGAAAGAGACAGAACCCGTCACGGCCTAGCCGTGATGGCTATCACGGCCGTGACCGGCCACGAGTTATAAAAGAACTAAGCAGAACAGAAGAAAATCATCCAGAAAACCCTAAAAAATCAGATCCTCTCTCTTGGTGGCTCTTGTGCATCATTACATGGAGCTCTCTCCTTTGTTCATCTCTGTAATTCTCTCTTTTGTTTTGTCTTCAATTATGTGTAGCTAAATTCCCCTTTGTTGGGGTTAGACTATTGCTATCTGAACTTGGTTGTAAAATGACTTGATTTTAATACAGTTTCCTTCTTCTTTATGAGTGTATAATTCTATGCTTAATGCTTTCCTAGGCTTGATCATCTTAGGAATGATTAGTTGCTTTAATAGACAATTGAAAGGTTGATGTTTAAGCATGCTCATGAATTATATGCCAAGTAGTCCAAGAATCTAGACATAGGTGTTGGCTACTTGCAATCTTATGAATCTTTATTCTTAATGCAATTTCTCTTATTAATCCACCTAAGACATTAGGGTTTAATTTGGGATTTTAGGC
The DNA here is from genome assembly GCA_030762895.1 of Sophora flavescens. Classification (NCBI taxonomy): domain Eukaryota; kingdom Viridiplantae; phylum Streptophyta; class Magnoliopsida; order Fabales; family Fabaceae; genus Sophora; species Sophora flavescens. The sequence goes on along the minus strand of CM061062.1, from coordinate 72,990,311 downwards.
TCAATGCACCTAAGACATTAGGCTTGAGTATATTAGAAAAGATTCGATTGTCATAAGTGAAGTAGGAACTGTGTTAGTTATCATTTCATAACAATCAAGGGAGGATTAGCTTAGTTTAACCCTAACAATTCTATCATTTGTTGTCCATCTTTCTGTTTGCACATTAATTATTTGAAAAAAAAATTCCAAAAAGAACAAAAAAAAAATATTTTATTCTTGTTTGCTTGTTAGATGATAGAGCAACCTTCACCCCAAAATTCGATCGCCTAGATAGTAGTCTAATTTGCGAAGTGGTAATTGTCCACGATCCCTGAGAATGATATCTGGTCTTACCGTTTTATTACTTGCAACGAACCGGTACACTTGCCGAGTCCGTGTCACCGCTTAAGAACAAAATTTCCCAGATAAAGACCTTTGAGAATGAATTTACCCCAGTGTAGGGTTCCCAGAATGAAACTGCCCCAATGTAGGGCACTTGATATGGAAAACTTGAGAATGATGTTGCCCCAGTGTAGGGCATCCAATAATGGAGATGCTCTAGAATAAGGCCCTTGAAAGCAAAGTTTTGCCCCATGTAGATCTTGCCCAAACTTTTGCCTAGACTTCCTATGAGGGATTTCAGCCTAACAGGCTTTCTTTTTTCTTTTTTCATTCTTTTTTTTTTGGATTTTTTTAAGAGAGGAGCAATCAATTAAAAACTAGAAGAGCACAAACTTTTTGTCTCAAAATGAAGTTGATGAAAAAGTAGCAATCATTCATTGATCAGAGTGGACTTTTTGAGGCTTGTAACGTGGCTAATGGTTGGGGGTCATGAAAAAAGGATATAAGGCTCAAACAAATGTTTTAAGGTTGAATAGGATCAAAGATCCATGTTCTTTTTCGGATTATTGAGAACATTTACTTTCTTCTAACTTTCCCCCCTTTTTTTTTCTGTTTTACATGAGTTTTTTTTATCCTCTTTTTTTTTTTTCTTTTTATTCTTCTTCTTCTTCTTTTTTAATTCTCTCTCTCTCTCTTTTTTTTACGCTTCATGATCACCATTTCCTTCTTGCTTGCCCGTTGTTTAGTGGTGATCCTTGTCCAAGGTTCTTTGAAGAAAATTTTCAGGCTCAAAAGGGGTAACAAGGGATAATGATGATATTTTGCTAAGGGTAGAGAAAAAATGGCCAATCTTCATTTCAAATCATGATTGTTTATTTTTTTTAAACTTTATTTTAGAGACAAAGAGATGGTGCTCACCAAGTTTTATTTATTTGCTCCTATTTTATTTTCCTTTCCTTCTTTCCTTTTTTTTTTTTTTGAAAAGGTATTGACACATGTGGTCTTCATTGATGTCCACAAAGAACTTTCAAGAAAGTGGGCCTTATTAACCAAACCAAAAAAGGTACTTGGGGAAGGAAAAAAAAAAGGGAAGATGAGATATGAGTATGACGAGAAAAACATTATGGTGGGGATGGAGATGTAAAGAAAGGATGAGACAAGGTACGCATGCAAATCCATTACATTAATGCTTCAAGAAAGTGAACATGGTTCAATTGTCTCATGATAGAATACAACATAACCATTGTTTCATGGTAAACCACTAATGAACCAATCTAGCTTGGGTTGCTTAGAAATTCCTAAGATGGGGACCGCAAAGTGTTAGCACTTCTCACAACCATCAGAATGCGAATCTCTGGGGATGTTGTTGTAGCTTTCTTCTTGAAGTCTGAGTAGTCCACTAGAAGATAACCTTTTCAGAGAGGTCTCAAAATTGACATGCCCTACTTGACTTCTGATAAATGACTGTGAAAGTGTGCCCCTCAGCTTCATTGGCATCCGAACCTGCATGATCGGGTACGATGTTGTGATCCGTATTTTCAGAGCACTTGAGCAAGTATTATTTCCAGCTTCACCTCATGATCCATGGTTTAATTGGCATTCCTTTCATTTAAAGTGCGGTGGTTCCATTTTCTCCAAGGAGCACAATGCATGGAATGATTTTTTATTTTTTTATTTTTTTAATAAACTTTTAACTTAAAAAGGAATGAGTATATGAAATGCGTGAAAGAAGTTTTTTTTTTTTTACCCAAAAGGTATTAATGCATGATATGTATGAAAAAGAAATATTTATATTGACTCAAAAAATTTTAATGCATGTGATGCATGAAGGCACTTTTTATTCACAAAAACGATAATGCATGAGATGAGCTTCTTATTTTTTTAGATGAATCAATTTTTTTTATGAATGCTTGAGATAAATGATTTTTTTTTTATGAACGACTGATATGAATTTTTTTTAATGATGAAATTGACATAAAAAGTAATTGATGCATGGAATGTATGAATTTTTAATTTATTGGTCTGAAAAGTTTTTAGTGATGCATGCATAAAATGAAGGAGATGCATGGCTCCTTATTTTTCCTTTTTTCTTCTTATGAATGTTTGAGACAAATGATTTTTTTGTAATGAACGCATGAGAGGAATGCATGAAAATGATTTTATTTTTTTATTTTTATGAACCTAACAAAATATTTAATGAATAAGATACAACATATACAAAGAATATGAATGAGTTACAGAAAGATGATTTACACAAATCCTTTTTTACTATTTATGGAAATGCATGAGATACAAAATATGAAAATGGATTTTTTTTGTTGCAAGCAAAAGGACTTGCGTAAATCATTTTTCTTCCACAAAAAATAGAGAAATGTAAATTTTCTCTTTAAAAAAACATGAACATGAGTGAAGAAAAAAAAATGCTCCCTTTTGTCCTACATAGGTCATATCCTAAAGTTGGGACTTCTGAAGTCAAGATCCTATTTTGGTAGGCTACTAATGGCATTTTATGTGCATGACTTCCGGGACAGATCTAGACCCCTAAACATGGTCCCCGGATTACCCTCATCTAAAAATGAGGACCCGAATCCATGAACCTCACCACAGGGACCAAAAAGTCACAATATGGCAGTCCATGTTCCGGTAGCAATCCGAGCGGGAGAATCAATGTCTGTCAGGGACGCAAAAGCGTCACAATAACATCACTGAAGCCCCTTTTAATCCTATGGCATTCCAAGACTCGGGTATAGAGCCCAAAAGTGTGTGAGTATGTGATGGTGATGTGTGTGCTGGGAGCAAGCAAACCTGCACAAAACCCAAAAAACTAACCCCAAGCCTGCAAAAGAACAACCAACATCTACAAGAGTTTTCTACCCTAAGGTTGCAAGAATGTACAAAGACATTTATTAAAACATATAATACTATATACAAATAAAACAAAAAGGGGTAAAACTAATATTTTCAAATTTATTAAAAAAATGCACAACCAACTATGATAGGCCTGACTCTCAAAAGTCCCCAGTGGAGTCGCCAGCTGTCGCGACCGTCCCGTCCGGGAGGCGCGAAAAGGGATAAAAAGACAGAGGAGTCGCCACTAAAATTTTTATTGGGAAAATCTTAGAAAAACCCAATTATTTAAAGATAAACTGGTCTTAAAAAAAGATAGAGATTTGGATTCGGGAGTCGGTTACGAGTAGGGAAGGTGTTAGCACCCCACATCGCCCGTTTAAGAACGGTACCTCAAGTTAATTGTGCAAAAACATTTTAATAACCTTTTAAATATTTATTTTACCCCGAAAATTATTTACAAGAAAGAATTATTTTAAATTTTAATTTTTGACTCTTATTAAATTTTTTATATTTTTGACTTTATGGTTTGTAAAAACTAAATGAGGTTGAACATGGCACATGAGTCCACAGGGCAACCTCAAATCTAAGGGACTAAACATGGCACCATGTCCATAAAGCATCCCTGGAAAGAGAACAAAGTTTAATTATTTTGATTAATTATTTTAACATAAAAAGAGACACAAAAAAAGGAAAATTTAGTTTTGGCCCGACAAGATGATTTATCTTGCTCCTACGTATTCCCGGGTGCGATGGGAAACTCAAAGCCACGTAGTTCTTTTAGAAAAGATTTGATTGGTTGGTTGAGTTTAATTTCTGATAAAGATTTTATTTATTTATTTTATTTTAAAGAAGATTTTATTTCAGAATAAATTCACTTTTGCATAGAGTTCAAGATAGCAGTGCTATACGATAAACCCTTACAATTCATACAACACTTGAGGATGAAAAATCATACATCAACGTCGTAGATTGTTGCGTGAATTAAAAAGAGATTTTTATCTTATAAATTTTGATAAAATCTTATAAAAAGAGCAAATTGAAAACATTTTTATATTTTAATAAAAAGGAATTCACCCTTGCACAGGGTTAAAGATAGCGGAGCTATACGATGAACCCTTACAATTCGTACAACACGTGAGGATGAAAATTCATACATCAACATTGTAAATTGTTGCGTGAATTCAAACAGATTTAATTTCGAAATATTTTTAGTTAAATTTTTATTTAAAACAAGGATTGAAAATATATTTTTTATATTTTTGTGTTTTGTGATTTCAAATTTTTGGTGCATTTTATAACTTAACATCAATTGGGAGAAACATGGCCCAATAACTAGCTAACTGGCCCAGACAAACAGACCCAAAAACTGATGACCCTTCGTGAAAGCGAAAATAAAAAAACAAAGGAAGGTCAGAGAAGAAACTTGTCTTCTTCACATTACCAACCAAAAGACCAAGGAAGTGCTGATGGAGAGGATGACGGCGACGGACGAACCGGACCGGCGGCGGCGCGGTCTCCTTCCCTGCTACTGACGAGCAGTCGATGCTTTGGTCGGGAGGCGGAGTGACGGCGAGACGGGCAGATCTGGAGAGCGATGTGGTGGTTCACGGTGGGGGTCGAATTCGTGGTGGCGAGTGGCAGATCGTGGATGGTAGAAGACGCGGATGACAGAGGACGCACGACGGAGCAGCAGCGGCGGCAGCGGCCTCGGGAGGAAGAGCGGCGGCGGCCGGGTTGGGTGGCGGCAAGCGAGCTGAGCAGATTCGCACCGGAACGGCGAGGCTGGTGATGACACTGCTACGTCTGGCGCGATGACTTGGTCTGCGTGTGGCAACGCGTCCAGACGTGATGTTGAAGATGAACAGTGAAAATGGTCCTATTTTGGGTTGTTGAAGGAAAAAGATCCCCTCTTCTGTTACTGATCTTTTTTTTTTGTGTTTTCTCTCCATTACTCTTTGGTGTTTGAGTTTTGTGTTGATACGCCCTTTTTATTTTTGGGTGGAATGGGGTTACAGATTGGAAGGGAAGATGATAGATGTTTTGGATAGCAGATGAAGATGGTTATGGATGAAGGATGTGGTGGAGGTTGGCTATGTTTTTGGTGTTTTTGATTGTTCACCGAAGAAGCCCCCGTTCTCTGTTACCCCCCTATCCCTTTAAATATTCTCTACTGTTGCAAAACTCCAAAACAGGACCCAATGTCCTCTGTTATGGTTGCAATGCAAGGTCCTTTTCAACATTTCTAATTTCATTGATTCTTTGTTTGTTGAGTTTTTTCTTGATGCTGCAAATTTCCTTGTTCATGTTGAGTATTTTTCTCTTTGGTTCAGGTTTGACTCTCTCAAAGGTAGCAGAGCATTTCTTCTTCCCATTTTTACCTTATTGATGCTAAAAAAGGAATCCATTTTGTTACAAATGCCTAAGTCTTCTGCCATTGCTCTTCTGGTTGCTGATATTCATTAAGAGAATTTGGCTCTTCCTCTTGGCTCTTTACTGAACTTGCTGCATCCCCTTTTTTTTCTTCTTTTTTTTTTCTTTTTTTTTTTAACAAAAGAAAGCAGCCCTTCATGTTTGTTTGGGCTTTAAAATAAAATAAAATAAAATAAAATAAAATATAAAATAAAAAGAATAAGATAAATAAATATAATAATAATAAAAGAAATAGGTTGGGCTAAAAGGACTTGGGGCCAACATAGATATCTTTTTTTGCATTTTTTGGTCTTTTACTTTCATTCATGGTCTTAAAAGGATAACTTGCAACAATGGAATGAAATTGGGCTCATTAAAAACAAAACTAATTTGGTTTTTCTTGCCAAGTTATTTTTATTATTTTTCTTCTTAAACATTAATTAAAAGGACACCCGGACAAAATTAGGTGTTCACAACTTTAAAGAGAATAAAAGTATCGTAAATATACTCACTAAAATATCCAGTGCATCATTATAATATCAAGTCTTGAGACAATAATATTAATTGCTAGAGGTATTTTGATGTAATGATCAAACACTAATGATAATTTCTGTCAAACAACAGCCATCTTTGGACGTTCTATTATTCACATGAAAATAATCTTTATAATCACTGCATGTTTACCATCACAGGCGTGACTGTAACCCGACCAAATATTAACCTTTATTTGGACCGATTAAAACCCACATGGATATACATCTACACAACATTCAATATCTCTTATGAGCAATTTCCACAAGAGAGGTCACATTTGTGACTTCATACTTTAATTGGCTTACTCGAAATCCAAATTGGCAATTTAAAGACACAACAAGATGCCTAGCACAACATTAATCCCCAATCTTTGGACTGGTAAGGATTAACTGTAAGTGACCCTCTCACGCAATGATCAAACATTGGTGATAAGTTCTGTCAAATAATAGTTATCTTTGGACACTTTGTTATTCACATGAACAATACTTTTATAATCATTACACATTTATCATCGCAAACACTCCATTATTCGACCAAACCGTCCTTTACCTTTGGTCCAAGTTCAGTTCACATAAATAACTTCATGCATATCTTAACAAATTCAATTAAATCAATCTACACAATAGATGTTATTTTGGCACGAACAAAAAATACCAGACAATTTTAATAATGAAATGGGAAAATTCCGAATTTACCCTTCTCACACTAAAACATAGAAACCTTAATGTTTCGTGTTAAAAGAACCTAAAACAAAATAAATTTGTTGTCAATTCTGAATACAAATTTCTTAAATGCCAACAAACATTGCACCTTAATTGGCAATCATAGAAAATCATTCATAGACTTTCCCGTAAAAAGAAAAAAAAATGAGTCTCAGCCATTGTGCTTTCAAAAAAAGTATATAAAACTAAAACTTTATTTCCCAGGTACCTTCACGTAATCACGTCGTGGACCATCACCAAACAAATTGTTGACTTTATGAACAATTGTCCCATGCTGGAAAAAGGCCGCTTCTGGACTTCCAAGAGACAAGACTGTGTAACTTGCTGAAAAAACTGGATTTTTTATTTTTATATATATACTTTTGACTTTTCAAACCCCTTATTGTGTTAGCCACAGAAAACCAATTGTGACTTTTCATGAAGAGAGAACTATCCCATTCTTTATCCAAAATCAACAATTATATCCATATTATAATATATATATATATATATATATATATTTTGTGAAGGTGCACGTAATGGCCAAACTAAATACACAAATCCACAATTTGATTAATGTGCAGTAAAGTGTAAAGCATTGATATTCATAAGTCTAAAGGTCACATTATCATTGTACGGCCAAAACCAATTTAAATTTGAGAACTCATGGTTACTTGAACCAGAGTTGGACGATGTGGTAAAAGGAGGATGGGATAAAGGAGCTGGTAATCAACTTATGGAGAGGTTGAGGTGCTGCACGCAAGAATTGGACACTTGGGGACAAGCAATCAGGCGCAGATACAAAGATCAAATTGATGATTGCAAAAGGAGGTTGGAAGCATTAAGGGGCGTTGATAGTAGTGAGGCGGGCAGTGAGTTCATGAGTTTGCAAGATAAATTGGCAAGCTTATTAACCCAGGAGGAAGCTTTTTGGAGGCAAAGAGCAAAGGTTTTTTGGATGAGGGATGGTGATATGAATTCAAAAATTTTCCATCCAGCTGCTTCTTCTAGGAAGAAAATGAACAAAATTGTCAAATTGAAACGTGATGATGATACTTGGACAGAAACTCAGCAGGATCTTTGTGAAGTGGGTAAGTTATACTTTGATAATTTATTTCATGCAAATTCTTGTGACTTCCGGCCAGTTATTGATGCAGTGGCTCGAAAGTTGGATGATCATGATAACGCAATGTTAACAGCCCCTTTTGATGACGAGGAGTTTAAAAGAGCTGCATTTCAAAAGCATCCGGATAAAGCACCAGGCCCCCTGATGGTCTTAATCCATTGTTTTACAGGAGGTTTTGGTCTCTATGTGGCAGTGACATTATCCATGCTTGTAGGAGTTGGTTGTATGCAGGTTCTCTTCCAGGCTCCATGGGAGAGACTAATATTGTTCTAATTCCAAAGTGTGACAATCCTACTTCAATGAAGGATTTGAGACCAATCTCTCCGTGCAATGTGGTCTATAAAATTTTGTCTAAAACTCTCGCTAACAGGTTACAAAAGGTCCTTGGTGAGTGTGTGTCTAGGAGCAATCTCGTTTTGTTTCTGAAAGGTCAATAGTGGATAATGTGTTGGTGGCTTCTGAAATTATTCATCATTTGAGGTGTAAGACAAGAGGCAATACTAGGTGAGGCGGCGCTTAAAATTGACATTAGTAAGGCCTATGATAGAGTTGAATTAGGCTATCTTTTAGTTATTTTGGAGAAGATGGGTTTTTCTAACCAGTGGATAGCTTGGATGAAGATGTGCGTCACTTCGGTAAATTATTCAATTTTGATAAATGATGACAAAGTTGGTCCTGTTATTCCTAGTAGAGGTCTTCGTCAAGGAGATCCGTTTTCTCCCTATTTATTTATTCTTTGTGCTGAGGGTCTTTCTGCTTTAATTAAGCAGGCTGAAGGGAGAGGTAATCTTCATGGAGTGAAAATTTGCGGAAAAGCTCCTATGATTAGTCATTTATTATTTGCAGATGACAGTTTCCTATTTTTTAGAGCCAATGAAATCGAGGCTGCATCCATGCATGATATTCTTAACACTTATGCCAATGCTTCAAGTCAATTCATCAGTATGCAAAAAGCTGAGATTTATTTTAGTAGAAATATAGTGGAGCAGCAAAAGGCCACAATTGCCAATATCCTGGGAGTAACCGAATGTCTTGGAACATGTAAATATCTTGGACTCCCATCTATGATAGGAAGGAGTAAAAAATCTATTTTTAATTATATTAAAGATAGAATTTGGAGGAAAATTTATAGTTGGAGTAGCAAAATGCTATCTCAAACAGGTAGAGAAGTCTTAATAAAATCTGTTGCTCAAGCTATCGATCTTTTCCTATTGTATGAGTGTGTTTCTTCTTCCATCTTCATCTCTCCAATTTTTGTATGACTCCATGGAGTTTATGAAAATGCAGGAATTTAAGGCTTCGGGAGGATGTTAGTGAGGAGTCTGCGCAAGTATATAGCAGAGCTATACAAATCTTGAATTCCTGGAATTTTGCACGTCAACATACAGTACATTCTCATGCTGCATGTGCAGCAAGTTCTATGCGCTAAATTAAGTGGCAAGTGGCAACCACCGCCAATTAATTTCTTGAAGGCTAATATAGATGCTGCAATTTTTGCAGACCAGAATATGGTTGGATATGGCGTCTGTGTGCGTGACACTACAGGTCACTTTGTAGCGGCAATAACAGATTGGACAAGGGCAACTATGACAGCATCTGAGGGAGAGGCTTGGGGTCTACTTCAAGCACTTAAGTGGGCATCTAGTTCAGCTTTTAATTTGGTTATTTTTGAAATGGATTGTAAGCAGGTTGTGGATGATATATTCACACTGCAAATACTGATTTGTAGGAGTATGGTTCTATTCTTGATGAGTGTAGAACCATTTTGTCTCTTAACAACAACTACAAAGTTGTGTTTATTAGGCGACAAGCTAATGGTAGCGCTCATGTTTTAACTAAGGCATCTATCTCATATGTTAATCGTACTATCTTTCATTTCATTCTCTTTTGTATTTGGAACATTGTTGGTAATGAAATGATGTGATTTTATTTGCCTCAAAAAACATATATAAATATTTTCGATGATATCACCGATGCAATTTCATCATTTTACGTTAAAGCCAAATAAAAAAAATCACAAATCCTAATAATCAAACAATAATGACTGCTCTGATACCACTTGTTAGATATTTTCTTTAATTCTTTAGGGTTCTTTATTCTTTATGCATAAGCATCAAATTTATATGCATACGTCCTAAAGCAGCACATTTACCACATAGTCTAGGCTCTACATCATGCCAGATTACTATGATTTTAAGGTTATGAATATACATGGATCCATGGGATTCCTGATGTTAAGCGTTCTTCAAAAGATGAACTTGATCACCAACCTTCATGTAAAGAAAGTGACAATTAATCACGAACCAGATGTTGAATCACAAACTAGGAGATGATTGTCTTCTAATGCGGAATACCCTGACAATCAACATAGATGATGATCATGATGATAACAAATATATGGTTAGCGGTGCTATTGTTCTTCCTCAACCTGGACTCTTTATGCCTTAGTCGCTCTTCAGATGGGGGGAGAAGAGGAGGTATGTGTTATGTCTGGTGTATTGGGGATCATAGCTTATATGTAGGGTGATGGCCAATTAGGGTTCTCATTATTCCGAAATTGGCCATCGGTGACATCCACTCATATTTTGTCCATATCAGATAATTAATGATAATCAATTATCAAATCAGAAATATGATAAGCTTTATCTCTAAATTAATCACATATCAATTAAGACCCCTAAATATAAATAGCTAATATAATTAATTATTGATATCTTTACGCATGACATTGGAATAAAATATTCCAACACGCGTAAAAAGAATGCTTGCATTATATATACCAGGGTATGTCGTTGAAGGGACACTAGCAAAAACCATCATTAATGAACCCAAGGAAGTTACTCTCATGAATGGACTCACTGCACCTCTCAACATGCAGGTGCACTACATTTCCTTTTCTACTCATGCTGACTCTGCTCAAACAAGTGCATTCTTAGAAGAGCTCAATCCTCCTAACATAATTCTTGTTCATGGGGAAGCTAATGAGATGGGGAGGCTCAAACAGAAACTTATGACCCAAATTTCTGATCGAAACTCTAAAAACCTGACTCCAAAAAACTGTCAATCTGTTGAAATGTATTTCAATTGGCAAAAAATGGCAAAAAGCATAGGGAAGCTGGCTGAGAAAACACGACAGTGGTTTGCTTGTAAAAAAAGGATTTACATATGATGATGTCCATGTCTTGTCACAGTTATCAACAGCAAAGATTACCCAGAGAATTACAATCCCTTATTCAGGTGCTGTTAATGTCATACAGCATAGACTCAAGCAGATATATGAGAGTGTAGAGTCGTCAGTGGATGGAGAATCTTGAGTTCCAACATTGCAGGTACATGAGCGTGTCACAGTGAAGCATGAATCTGAGAAGCATATCTCCTTGCATTGGATATCAGACCCCATCAGTGACATGGTAATCGTTGCTCTAATTTGAAATATCAACCGTGATCTACCAAAAATAATGGCTGAATCAGATGGCATAAAAATTGAGGAAGAGAATGAGAAGAAGGCAGAGAAGGTTATACTTATGCATGCACTCCTCATTTCACTTTTTGGAGAAAATGGGAAGGTGCTAATTAACATTGATGGGAATTAATGTGGCAGAGTGAAGACCTTAAGGAAAGAGTAAGAACAGTATTCAGAGTTCTGTGAAGCCAATTCCTCTTTCTGCACCGTACTGAATTGCCTGTCTTGTGACATTAAAACTGATAAGGAACTCTACTTCCCTTGCTCCACTGACTTGACACAATTATTATGCCATGTAGTTACTGTACCCTTAACATCAACTTCTTCTCCGCACTTAATTTTTTTAATTTTCTTTTTCAAATGTTTAATCATAATTCTAATTTGTTTTCAGTTTTAATTTTTGGGATATTCACTGGCATTGGTTTTGCTAATTCCCTATTTAGACAGGGAACCTGATTGCAAAGCTTTATACTTGTTCTGCATATTTTAAGCTCATTGATTGAGCCTTTTGTGTTACCTTCTTTGTCTGTTAGTTACTCCTCCTTTGTGGTATTTATCCACCATTGCTTGTCTTCGCCATGGATTTCTAATTTTCAGTTTGTTTTGCGGTCAAGAAGCTGTCACTTTTCTTGGCGCATCCCTGGTGTCCTTTTCCATTTTAGTATTTTTTTTTTCATTTTTATTTTAATTTATGATGAAGGTGAATCTGGATCTTTTGCTAGCAAGTAGGGTGTAGTCTCTTTACCTAAAAATAAATGCAATTGAAGATTTTTTGTGTCGTGGATGACCGGATGTCCCCAGTTCCCCATGATTAATCTGTGACTATTTTTTTTTACTGAATTAATCGCCATGATTTTAGTTTGGAGTCATACGTTGAAAGGTGAAAAAAATGCAAATCCTATTTTATTAATTTTTTGAAAATATCTTACATGGTGTTTTAGTACAAGTACTTAGATTGACTCTCCAGCACCTGAAATACCTTACACAAGTTTATTTAAAATATTGCAAGCGTTTTTTCCGTCACTGAAACCAACTTGTTTTGATAATTGAAGAGAGGAGTCAATCACTATTTTGATCCTTAAAATTATACGATGGTGTTAACGTTACGCGGTAATCTCGTCAGAATGTATGCATGAATTATAGATGAGATGAGTGTGAGACCTACGAGTTATGCGGTAATCTCGTCAGAATGTATGCATGAATTAACTGCCAAGTATAAATTTGACAAGTTAGTCAAATGTAGTAATATATTGACAATAATGATAATGGTGTATCGACTATCGTCAATAATGAAACTTTGACAACGACACTGTTTATATTTGAAAAGGGGAATTTGAAAATTAAAAGAAAGAAGTAGTTTATATGTAGAAAATAACTTCCTGATTGAATTAAGTTTACAATAAAAAGAAGAAACATAAGTTTAAAAAAGAAAGTTAGGTAGAGTAGGATCTAAGTGATACAACTTTCAAGAAGTAAGTGAATTTAAAAGAAGAACATAAGAGAAATGCCGGAAATAAGTAAGAATAAATGAAGAAATTGAACGGACGAAATGAAAATGGCATTGAATTTTGTCATATTATTGAAATAAGAAGGATTGAGGGAATACTTGAATGTAATCCGTCAATCTGCTGTGTGATCGAGATGTGTAGGATGTGTATCAAGTAACCTCCCCCATTACATTGTAATAACTAGTATTTATAGGCAAAAAAAATAACTACCTAGTAGTAACTTCCTATCTAAATGACTGTCACATGTCTTTGACAGTTCTTTTAGGCTTTACATTTAAACTGCTTGTCAATACAATTCCAATAACCACTCAATGTCTGGAACCGCTTCGTGTCAACTGGCTTGTCTTCGACGGGATTAACTGCTTGACAACTTATCTTGACTATATTGTCGATTTTAAAACTTAGTCATTTTTTCCTTTTCCATATCTTTGACAATCCTCCCCTGAATTTCGTCAAAAAGGCTGCTTGTCAATCTATCTTTTTGTCGACATGTACACTTTAACTTTCTCTACTTCAGTTCCTTCGTCAGCCTGTCAGAATTATTTCTGTCAAGAGTTAGAAATTCTTCCACTAACAGATGCCCCCCAAGTTTTGCTTTTCGACGGCCTTGTCCGAAAGAATAGCAAAATTTGAATTTTAAATTGCCAACGAATTCTCTCAATTCCATATTTTCATCTGTTAACTAAATTTCATTTTAATTTCATCCCTACTTAATAGGGATAATCATAACGTTGCAGGTTTCTCGAAATTCGAACCAGAGACATTCACTCTTCTTTAAATAGCAGTCACATCACTGTTGTAACTTTCTTCTTCTTACCTTTCTTCTTCCCTAGCGAAAACCCTTCTTCTTTAAAGGAAAAACCTTTCCTCTTCCTTACTTCGTTCAATCTCCATGGCAACATCTTCAAAGATATCAACTTTAGTACCTCGAGCCACGGTTGCTCCTCTTAGGGCAGTAATTCAAGACCCAATTTTGGAAGAATCATAACTATGGCAGGAATCTAAGGTAATTTACCTTGTTCATGATTCTTCTGTTGCTTTGAGTCCTCATGCTGCATTCCTGGGTCCTCTTGTAGCCCAAAATGAAATTTCTGAGGATTTGCGTGGTTCTTTTCCTTATGCTGACTCAAATGAGGTTATCTTATCTTCATTAACTCCAATCCCCATTCATGTCTTTAAAAAGAGCAATATAATTTTTAGAATGCCTCCTGCTACTCGGTTTGATGCTTACATTAGTTGGCTTGACCGAGTTCAGGCTGAAAAACGCAACATATGGGAAGAAGCTGGAATTTTTGAATTTATTCAGCTCTCTCGCCATGTTAAATTGGTAGATTTTTCTTTAATAGGGGCGTCATTCTTTTTCTGGAACAGAACCACAAATAATTTCCACTTCCCTTATGGAATGATGGGTCCAATTTTATTCGACATGTCGGCTATTACGGGCCTTCGTCCAGATGGCCCTACCATGCATTCTGATGTCGAAGTCGAGAATCAAATTGATGTCTATGTTCCAAAATGCTCTTTCTCTAAATATATAACAGATTTTAGAGGTGGAGATCAAGAACCCATGACGGATACTGAACACGTAGCCTTTCTGTTTCTTTGGCTATGTGCTTATGTCTTCTGTAGCAAGTCTGCTACTTTGATTTCTTCATATGTTTCTCTTGCTAATATTTTGTCAATTGGCAAGAGACTAGCATTGGGCCAATGCGTTTTGGCTAATCTTTATGATATTATGAGCATATTGGTTGATACTGTCAGATCTAGACAAAAGAAAACCAACATAGGAGGGCCTCTTTGGCTTCTCCAGTTGTGGTTGAATGCTGTCTTAGAGCGTCAATTTTCATACAAAGCTCCTTCAGACTTGTCAAACGATACTTATGGCTCTTATCTCTGTTATGTGTCTGTTGAATCTTTGTCAAGAGATGAAACTGCCAACTTCAAGTTCTACTTTAAAATATTTCACTCTCTTTCATCCACCTCCTCAAAGATCAATTTCACTCCTTTTATTGACCGGAAGTACGGTCCGGAGTGGTTTACTAAATTAAGTACCACTATATCTAAATCCAACAAGTCAATCTGGACCAAATTTCTTTGCCAAAAGGTCATTTTTGTTGATGGTCTTGGTTTCAAAACCCATAGAATCTATCTTCATCTGCCCAATACCACTGCTTGTCAGCTCTGTTTCTGCCAATCTATTCCCGCTCCTTACTCGTCAGACCCTGATGAGAACTTCATTGGTGCCAAAGCTCTAACATATGAAAATATTGTGGCCATCAGTGATGAGGATAAAGCTCGCAGGACCTTTTTACAGCCTGTCCCATACTTTGTCTTCCATGGAGTAACTCAAAGCTTTCTTAACTGGTGGGATGAGTACTATTCCAACCACCACCTAAGTCTAAAGACCTGCTTGAGTTGTATTGAAGAGACTGTGGGTAACGGAGATGATTCTTCTATGCAGGAACAGGATCCAGCATCAAAAACTCGAGGTGAACTTCAAAAAGAAATTCAAGCCTTTGAAAAATTTTACAAAATCAAGTGGGATCTCCTAAGACCATTTGATATGGTTCGTCATGTTAATGGTGTTTTAGCTGAAGCCAAAAGGAAGCATGATAATAAGGAATCTGACAGGCTTGCCAAGTACTGGGGTATTCCAAATATGACCAGGGAATATTTTGACAGTTTAAAGGCTCATTTTCCTAAACATGTGCCTATTCCTTGTACCCCTTTTGGTTTAGCTGATTCACACCAAGGGAAGCCGACGAAAGGAGGTAACTTTTTGTTTTTAGAAAGCGTGAGTGGTTACGTTTACCCTTTTGAAAAACCAAATCCAGTTACCTTCACTCGTCGGTTTCTCCAACCTGGTGACAACTTTGGATTCCATTCGCAAATTCTAACTTGTAATTCAGGTATTTACTCGTCATATAATCGTTATTCTTTTACTTTTGCTGACAATCAACTTATTTATGTTGTTATTGACAGCTATTCCTCTCGACAAACCTCTTCCTGGTAAGTCTAAAATTGATGTACTGACTGAAAAAGCGCTGGAAGATGATGATGAAGATGAAGACGTAATTCCTCTGGCGACTAAAACTGTCAAGAAAAGCTCACGGGCGACCAAAGCTTCTGTTTCTAATCCTCAGACAATTAAAAGGTATAAGAAAAGAAAAGAGAAAGCTGATGCTTCTGACCTCCCTTCCAAAAAATCAAAGATACCAAGGGCGTTTCGATCTCGGCAGACTCTGATGCCGCCAAAGCCTCTACTGCATCTAAGGTCCAAGACATCGTTGTTAGTTCCTCCAACACTTCTCCCTCCAACCAATCCAAGGTAACAAATTTTAAGTTGATCTATCAAGTCATACCCTTTTGTTCACAACCTCTTATTCTTATTTTGACAGAAAGAGAAGTCAAGACCATTCCGGTGACTAAAAAGGCAAGTGCTGATGTTGATTTAATGTCTTCAGACTCTAACATGGTATTTCCACTGATCTTGTCATCTCCCTTCATATTATTTTTATCATCATATATATATATATATATATATATATATATATATATATATATATATATCATTCTCCTTCATGTTGGGAAAAATCTCTTCAGATTGAAGATTCAATGACTATTCAAGAAATTGTCAATGAAACTGCCGAACCAGCGAATCGATCTGATTCAGAGGTACAGGTTGACAGAAATTTAGGAAGCACTATTGTCGACACTAAAGGTCTGACAGGTGATTTTCAACATCTCGAATCTCATCCAGAAATGCCCCCCAGCCCTCATCATCTCACTTCAATCATTCCAACTTCCATAGCCGACACACCACTCGAGACTGCCTTCATGATTGAAATTCCGGATGAGGATATTGACATAGAAGCCCTGCTGGCTGAAACAACTCCTATTATTCCTTCTCCACCTGCAGTCAGACCTCCACTCATGAAGTCTCCTAACCCTAAACCGGCCCTTCACTTCAATACTTGGATTAATATGCTGTCGGAAGTAAGCCGAAAAGAGTCAACACTTTCTGCCAACTCTTCATCAACTCAACATGACTCCAGTGATTCTCGAGTCATTAACCTTATGCATGATCTCCAGCTCTTCTTGGCAATTCTTTTAATGCACTTTTATCTAATGCCAGCATCCAATAGGAACTGTCACGACTCATCAAAGAGATCACTCCTCTCCATTCCAATCTCCCCATGTAGAGCCGTACACATTTTCTCTCCATCTATAAATTCTGAGAGCGGCTCTCTGGAAAGTTAGAAAGGATGACTTATGTCATTCCTTCTTATGAAGAGGAAGAAAAGACTAAAGATGATCTCTTAGCTCGCTTCTGAGATCTGGAAACTTCTAAACAAAAGGAACTTGACCTTATTTCCATTGGAATTCATACTAAAGAGAGTCTCTTGGAGTATCGGAAGAAACTGTTGGCAGAGATTGAATTGACAGATCGGAAATGTGCCAAGTTTGGCAAGGCTTTAGAAAAGAGCAGAGACAAAGTCAAGGCTATTGACGACGAATCTATCCAACTTGGCCGGAAAGCTGAAAGTGTAGTTGGCAAACTCCGCGCATTACAGCCTGAATATGAAGTTGTTGCTGCTGACAAGACTGACCTTTCCTTTTCATGGGATCAGTTATCCTTTGATTTCAACTTAGACCAAACTTGATAGTTGTAATTCTTTTCTTTGTCAAACTCTAATTTTGTGACTTCCGACAATCGTTGATTAATAATAAAAAATGTCTCTTTTCTTATCCACATGTTTACCTACTGTTTGATTTGACTACATGTTTCCAATCAACTTCGTAACTCATGCCTACTAAATCGTCATAAATGCCATAATAAATTTCAAAACTTTGGTAAGCCAACTCGCATTAAAGTCGTTGTTTCTCTGGACCAACTATAAATAATGAGATTTGCAAATCAAACGATTTCATAGTTGGGTATTTCACATAATATGCTTTCATCTAAAAAAGGCTTTCTTTTATTCTTCTTCTTCCCCCATGGGAGTCTGACCTTACCACCTTAAGATTTCAAACCAAAGTTTCTATTTTAATGGTCATATCCTTAGTGGAGGTCAATAACCAATGTAAAAAACGCAGTGGAGGTCAGCAACCAACGTAACATCTAGAACTGACCTCGCTGCACATCTGGGGAGAAGCCGATCTCATTGCGGAACGAGTGCATCTTGCTCTAGTTCCATCATCTTCATCCTGGAAGGTAGTGGTTCTTTGTTGTTGTCATCTTTATTGCACCATAGCAACTACAACCTTCTGGGTTAAATGATGGTGAGATCTGCTTCTGCTCGTCTCCTTCTTTGCGCATCCTCGACATATGGAGTAGCTGAAACCTCATCAAATAGGGGATGAAGCCTCAACAAATTAGGTTATAAACTGCATTGTCGAAGGGAGGAAGATAAAATGTTGTTGAAGCCTAGTCTTATACTCTAGGATTAGATTAACTTTGATTGACAATTTGATTTCTGATAGCATATTTTCATATTGCCAATCTCTATATGGCTTGGACTGACAATCTGTGCTTTTGACAGTATTTCATTGTATTGTCAATTCAGTGAATATTCTTGTTCCCTTTTACTTGTTGTAAACTTTTATTTCCCACATTGTCGGTTTATATTCCTTCAAATACTTGTCATTAATGGACTTAATTTTCAAGCCAGTATCAACTTTGACAAGTGCATAAGCATTTCCAGAAAACGCTTTATCAATTCTAAATGGTCCTTCCCACTTAGGTGACCATTTGCTATATTCTCGACAAGTTTTATCCATGGGCAATATGACTTTCCACACCAGATCATCTACCTTAAATGATTTGAACTTAACTCGATTATTGTAGAACTTTTCAATTCTTTTTAAACTTTCTAATGCAATCAATCTTTCATCGCTTAACTCATCCAATTCGTCTAGCATTACATTCCAATATTGATTGGTAGGCAAGTCATTTTGCCTCTGAATGCGAGTAGATTGAAGATTGATTTCGACAGGTAACACAGGATCATGTCCGTAAGTTAGCCGATATGGTGAAGTTCCTGTCGACTGCCTGGGTGAATTTCTATATGCCCACAGTATTTGATCGAGAGTATTATGCCAATTCTTAGGTTGTCGACCCACATGCTTTTTAATAAGACTAATAATGATCTTATTTATGGCCTCAACTTGGCCATTGGCTTGTGCATAGTAGGGAGTAGATGTAAGCATCTTTATCTGTCTAGAGCTGGCATATTCTATAATTTTCTTCCCAGTAAAAACTGACCCTTGATCAGTTGTCAACGTTTGTGGAATTCCAAACCGATAAACTATATGATTTTCAATAAAATCAATTACGTCTTGCTGAGTAACCGCTTTAAGGCAAACTACTTCTACCCATTTTGTAAAATAGTCCACTCCAACTAGAATGAATTGATGTCCTTTCGATGAAGTAGGATGTATTTGACCAATCAAATCCAAAGCCCAACCTCTGAATGGCCAAGGCTTGACAATAGAATGCAATTCGCTGGCCGGTACATTTTGTAGACGGCCATGTTTCTGATCACAAGACTTGGCAAACAAAATGTAATCTTTAATCATAGTTGGCCAATAATACAAACTTCGTCGAATAACCCATTTCATTTTGTCTCCTGCCTGATGGGCTCCACATATGCCCTCATGGACTTCTGATAGAGCCAAATAAGCATCTTGCTCACTCAAGCACTTGTGTAGAGTCCCGTCAACATACCTTCTATATAACAGTCCTCCTTGCATTGTGTATTTCAATGCTTTGTATTTCATTTTCCTATCTTCATTATGACTTGGATTTTCAAAATATTCAATTATTGGCAACCTCCAATCATTAGGTAGAATTACATCATTAACCAAAATATCTCTTTCTTCTAATGGATACAATAATTCCCTGATTTCCATTAGTCCCGACAAAGTCTTTTGAGATATCTTGTAACCTGAGGCTGTTTGAGCCAACTCATTAGCCTCTTGATTTAAATTTCTGGGAATATATTTGACAACTACGTCGTCAAATTTTTTCATTAACTTACTAGCTATGATACAATATTTTGTCAAGTTGTAATTGACACACTTGTATTCTTGAGTAAGTTGTTTGATAACCAGTTGAGAATCCCCAAAGATATGCACATTTCGTGCTTTCATTTCTATTAGTATCTCTAATCCGACAATCAAAGTTTCATATTCAGCTTCATTGTTGGAACATGGATACTTAAGTTCAAACATGAACTTAGTAGGAGTTCCTTGTGCAGTCACGATTAAGATTCCTACCCCACTACCTCCTTGATGCCTTGATCCATCAAAATAAAGTTTCCAGGGTTGTAAACTGACAACATTTATTTCTGGCACGTCCAATCCTGGATGTTCTACTAAGAAGTCAGCTACTGCTTGTCCTTTGTGACTTTAGACGGTACGTATTGTAAAGAATATTCTAACAAAGCAATGGTCCATTTATCGATACGTCCATTAAGGACTGGTTTTGACAACATATGCTTTATAACATCAGTTTTGGAAATAATGAATACATTACATGGCATCATATAATATTTAAGTTTTGTACAAGAAAAATACAATGCTAGACATAACTTCTCTATTGCACTATATCTTCTTTCAGCATCATTGAGGACTCTGCTTAGATAATATACGGCCCTTTCAACATTGTCATCATCATCTTGGGCCAATAGACATCCTATAGTATCCTCAGATGCTGATATGTACAACTTCAACGGCCGACGAGGCACTGCAGGCATCATGACCGGTGGATTGACTAGGCATTACTTGATCTGTTCAAAAGCCTCTTAGTGACAAGGCTCCCATATGAAGCTTTGCTCTGCTTTCAACTTGACCAGTGGTGCAAATACTCTTGTTCTTCCCGATAGATTTGATATAAACCTTCTTAGAAAGTTAACCTTTCCTAGGAAGGATTGTAGTTCCTTTTTATATGTCGGTGCTGAGGCTTCCATCACCGCTTTGGCTTTATTTTTGTCCACCTCAATTCCTTTTTTGTGAACTAGGAAGCCTAAGAATTTGACAGCTGACACTCCGAAGCTACACTTCTCTGGGTTGATTTTGAGGTTGTGTCTCCTCATCCTTTCAAACCCTTGCTTCAGGTGCTCCAAGTGGTCATCTTTGGTTTTGAACTTGACAACCACGTCATCAATATATACTTCTATGAACTCTCCAATCACATCATGGAAAATCATGTTCATTGCTCGTTGTTAGGTGGCTCCTGCATTCTTAAAACCGAAAGGCATGATGACCCATTCATATGTCTCAATTGCTCCTGGACACTTGAAGGCAGTCTTTGACACATCTTCTTCGGCTATAAAGATTTGATTATAACCTGCATGGCCATCCATACAACTCAACATTTCATTTCCTGATGCTGAGTCGACAAGCATGTCGGCTATTGGCATCGGATACTCATCTTTGGGGGTAGCCATATTTAAATTTCTAAAGTCTATGCATACCCTCATTTTGCCATTCTTTTTAATGAGAGGAACTACATTAGAAAGCCAGTCGACATACCTGGTTGTTCGAATGAACTTTGCTTTAAGCAGTCTTTGCACTTCCTCTTTGATTTTATGCACTACCTCTGGAGCAAACCTTCTGCTTACCTGCTTGACAGGCTTGCAATTCTCCCTAAGTGGCAGTCGGTGTTCGAAAAGATCTCTGCTTAAACCAGGCATTTCATCGTAGTCTCATGCAAAGCAATCTTTATACTCTTCAATTAATCTGACAAGTTTTTGTTTATAATCCTCTGGCAGAAAAGCACTGACAAAAATGGGCCTTTTCTTTTCCTCTGTCCCTAAATTTACTTCTTCCAGAGGATCTTCTACTTCAATGTTTTGTTTAACTTAGGCTCCATTCTCAAAACCCAAAGGGTCGTCGTCAATGATACAATCTGCCAACACACTCTCTGAAGTGTTTACTTCTCTGTCGGCCATATAGGCTGACAATCTTCTTAGGTGTGTTTCAAGGCTCATTGTCGGAACTGGGCCGAGACTTGTCGGCCTCTTCCTTTATCCTTACTCCAAACTGACTGAGAAGGCTTGCTTCTAACGCATCTTTGTCAATGACCCCTTCGTTGGCAGTCACGGGCCTGACATTTGGTGAATATATTTTGAAATCCACATGTAACTGTTGGGCGTAACACGCGCTATCGTCTGCTTCGACGATATCCACTTGATCTTGCTCGTTCCACAAGATTATTTTCTGGTGCACTATCGAAGGAATTGCTCCCACAGCATGAATCCAATCCCTGCCAAGTAATAAGTTGTAGCTTGATTTGGCAGGAATTATCACGAACAATGTCATTCTCTCGATAGTGCCAACCTGGATATTGAGAAGTACAACACCATCTGATGGAGATGTTTTGCCACTGAAATCAGTGACTACCATGTTTTTCGGAATTAAGTCCGACTGATCTTTTCCTAGCTTCTTAAACATTGACCTAGGCATCAAATTGACAGCAGGTCCTTCATCAATCAGAACTCTATTAGTGGGTCTCCCATCAATTATGGCCTTCACATGCAATGGCCTCAAATGATTTCTTTGTTTGTCAGTGGGCTTTTCTAACTGGGCTACATTGTCGAACACGGTGGCCAAATTCTCTTGGACATACATCCAAAAATCATCTGGATTTCTGTCATTGTCTACCATATCCTCATCGTCGGAAAAATCCACTTCTAGATATCCTTCATACTCCGCTGGGATGACGGAAATCAATCCTATATTCATCCCCATGCCTGGTTCCAGAATGATTTCATTCTCTGGATCCTCGTCTAAGAATGCACCTCCGACAGTTTTTCCATGATTTCTTCTCAACTCATCATCATCGTTTGATCCCGACCTTTCTGACAAAGGCCGGGCTATCCCTGCACCACAGTTATCCAGTGCCTTAATGATGTCAGCTAGATCTTCATTTTGGCCATTCATATCCATGCCTCTGCTGATGTTAATATCATCATTTGGATCGTTTAATGCCTCAATAATAGCATCAAAAGACAATTCCTTTTTGGTCAAATCACATTCAGGTTTGAATGTTGCCAACTGATAATCTTGCATCCTTACCTTAAACTTCTTCTCAAGCCCAGCTACCTTTTCCATGTCTACCAATCCAACTGGCCATTTGCCTGTGGATTTTGTTGGTGGTGACGACATTTCTAAGGCTTTCTTTTTCTCCGCACAGACTTGCGACATAGGCTTCTTTGACTTGTTTTGAGTAACAGGCATCTTCATGTCAACCTCCATTGGGTGAGCCTCTATCACACTCTTCATTTTGACATCTCCACTCTTGTCATCTACGTTGTCAGCCGTTGCAACCAAACAACCAGTATTATGCGAAGGCATCTCCTTTATGGTGACACCTCCTTGCCTGGCAAGCTTCTTCTTTTGAGCCTGTCGGAGCCTTTGCAGCCTCCTCTTTTGGCTCTCAGAGATGGTCGACTGAGTTGATGGTCGTGACAAGCCAGGTCCTGTCATCTGATCATTCTGAGCTAGATGGACCTTTCGGTAATCCTCATGCCAAAAGGGCGGATTGTGGTCATTGAACTTGTTTTTTCTAACCCATGTCGGCATTCGTAACTCTGGATAACGAGCCGTGACAGAATTCTTTACCCATTGATCCACCATTACATTGGATGGGGGTTTCCTAGTCTTGACATAATTGAATCTGCCAACGACAAGGTTGTTATTTCCCACTGATCCTCTGATTGACTCTTTAAGCCAACCTCTGGGGTGGTTTTGTCTGGGTCTTGTCTGATGCATGTGTTGTTGACGGCTATTCGCCTGCCTGTTAACAACAGGTACAACACTTCTATGTACACTATTAGACCCGGCATGACTGCTCAAGTGCGAAAACCTGCCTTGGTTACCACCATTACGAGACTTAGATCTGTCTTGTGGGTGATATGATGGTGTTTTCTGCCCCCTGGCTTTCTCGGCGGCCACTTCGTCATAAACTGTTTCGCATCTTGGGCAAACTTTAAGTATGCCACCAGATTTCTTGCGTGTCATGAAATCGATAAGAGGTTCTCCCGGCTTTGGATAAATATCAAATGAATCCAACAGATCCATCTGGATATTTTGCCCAGCTCTGATATTGACCATGCTTATTCCCATAGGGACTCGGCGGTCAGCCTTGTTAACTTCAGGGCCAAACGGTTCTGTATCAACCTTCATGTCTGGTTTCTTGTCTGAAAATTTTAGTCTTCCTTCTGCCAAACCTTTCTGAATAATGTCCCTGAAATGCATACAATCATTAGTTACATGACCAAAAGTGTTATGATATTTACAGTACTTCCGATCCTTAATCTCATGGGCTCTTAAAAGCCTATGGTCATCTGACAATTTTAACTGTTTATCTTTGAGTAATATGTCAAATATTTGATCGGCCTTGGTCACATCAAATGTATACACTTTCTTATTAATGAAAGGAATCCTTTCTTTGGCCCTCACGGGCTTCAAAGCTTGACATATATAAGGGGGACCACTTTTTAATTCAACGTAATCTACCTCATATTCCTCTGAATCGTTGCCCTCCTCGTCGGATTCACTACATCCGACAAAGTTAATCTTTTCTCTTTTGAGGAATTTCTTCTGCTTGAAAACCTTTTCGGATTTCAATTGTTCAATTTGTCGGACTTTATCTCCTAATTGGGCAAGATCAATTAGATGTTGGTTGACCAACTTCTTCCTAATATGATAATCTAGACCCCCAGCAGCAATCTTTACTATTTCTGCCTCAGGGATAGGGGTGAAGCAACGACTCCTCAATTGACGGAATCGGGCAAGATAATCATCGACAGATTCGTTATTCATCCTCTTAATGCCAAATAAGTTTGTCAATCCTATCTTTAGGTCACCCCTAAAGAATTGATCATGAAAACTTCTCTCTAATTGATTCCAGGAATGTATGGAATTAGGCCTTAGAGTTGAAAACCAAGAAAAAGCATTCATAGTCAATGAACTTGGAAAGAACTTCATCTTTAATCCCTCCTCTAAAGCCAAATCTCCCAACTCGATTGTATATCGGGCAATGTACTCGACTGTCGACTCTCCACTTTCTCCTGAGAATTTTGACAACTTGAGTATTTTGTATCCTCGAGGCATTTCTGCCTGTTGGACCCAGTCAGGAAATGCTGACGCAAAGAATGGTTGATTGGCATAACCTATGTTAAAACCAAACCTATTCAATGCTTGCTCGACGACTTGATTGATGTTTTGATTCAGAACGTTTTGACGAAATGCTCCGACAGCACCCTGGTTTATGACAAAATCTTCGTCTTCCTCTGGTTGTAGAATATGTAAATTTCCATGTCTCAAAGGAATCCAACGATGGAGCTGTGGCCGTTCGTCATCTTGTTCAGATCCGACAAGGTGTATAACTTGTGGTTGCTCAACCTGTGGGTGATTATTCCTATTGACATTTCTATTGAGATTTTTATTGGCACTTTGGTTACCATCTGGGACTACTACGCCCAAGGCTCTATTCAACCTACGTATCTCATTTGCCAATGTCAAGCATGCATTATTCATGTTTTCCATTAATGGCGTAATTACTGTACTCATCTGTTGAGTAAATGTATTCACCATGTCATGATTACTAGAGTCTATTTATTGTCGAACATTGGCTAATATAGCCTCTGACAGATCAACAATATTTTGTGGGGGTTGTCTTAGCGGGGATATATGTGGCCTTACTACTGGTTGCTCTTGTCGAGAATGGGTTATTACCATTGACCTTGTTATCCCATTCGCATGACTGGGAATTTGCCCCCAAGTCGATGGTCCTGCCTGTCCAGAGGCATGGGCAGCCATCGTCATTCCATTTGGATATGGTATGTATGCAAATGGGGTATTTGGATTGATAGCAGTCGAACCATAAGGCATCCCATACAAAGGTTGTGACAGAGGTTGCGTAGTCCCTCTTGGGTTTGAATTCACAACACTTCGTGGAGACAATCCGGTAGTTGGTGGATTTATTTGTTTTAAAACTGGGGAAGTTGGGGACGGGAGTGTTCCTTGGCCAACTTCGTCAAATCTATTTACAACTTGAGCGTAAGAAACGCCTCTTCTCACACCTAAACTATTAGTGCTATAAATCCCTGCATTAGTAGCATTAGCCCTGGTTGCAGGAATATTGTCAACTGGTGCAATAGCATCCACCGTTGACGCAGCGACGCTAGTGCCTACTACGCCTGCATCACTTGCACTACTCATATTCAGAGTTTTGGGAAATAGATGATGTTTGAACCACCTTTACACTCCGTAGACGCATACCAAAAATTTGTATGTCAAATTTGTGACACTGTATCTGAGTTACTCTAAACTCGTCCCACCGGGCGTGCCAATTTGTTAACGTTGGTTTTTGGTTGGTATCCAAAAATTCCTTCGTGACAAATAATTATAGATCAGATGAGTGTGGGACCTACGAGTTATGCGGTAATCTGGTCAAAATGTATGCATGAATTAACTGCCAAGTATAAATTTGACAAGTTAGTCAAATGTAGTAATATACTGGCAGTAATGATAATGGTGTATCGACTATCGTCAATAATGAAACTTTGACAACGACACTGTTTATATTCGAAAAGGGGAATTTGAAAATTAAAAGAAAGAAGTAGTTTATATGTAGAAAATAACTTCCTGATTGAATTAAGTTTACAATAAAAAGAAGAAACATAAGTTTAAAAAATAAAGTTAGGTAGAGTAGGATCTAAGTGATACAACTTTCAAGAAGTAAGTGAATTTAAAAGAAGAACATAAGAGAAATGCCGGAAATAAGTAAGAATAAATGAAGAAATTGAACAGACGAAATGAAAATGGCATTGAATCATGTTTTAATAATTTTTTGAAAATATCTTAGATGGTGTTTTATTACAAGTAGTCAGATTGCCTCTCGAGCATCTGAAATACCTTACACGTTTATTTAAAATATTGCAAGCGCTTTTCAGTCACTGAACCCAACTTGTGTTGATAATCCATGTACAAACATTGAAGCAAGGAGGACTGAATCATTATTTTGGTTCTTGAAATTGTAGGATGGTGGCAAGTTGGTCGCTTATATTAAGAAATTTGAAAAAATGTTTTTCAAATTGTAAAACATGCATTAAATGATTGACTTTTTTTAATTTGGAAGATTTTTTTTTACCTATTTCTTAATATGAGGGACTAACTTGTCACTATCCTACAATTTTAGGAACCAAAATGGTGGTTCAAGAAGATTAAAAGAAGAATCCTTGAATTAAATGTTGATTATTTTATATTCATGTAATAATGTGATGGTAGGTATCTATTATTGTTGATTGTAATATATTAGTTTCTTGTAGGTACAAGCCTTTATATGTATACTTGAATTATGTGTAATTAATTTAACTAAATAATATAGGTTTAATTATTGTGTAGGTCGTGAACTATTTTTGAATTTTCAAATAGGTTCATATACTAAAAAAATTGTAATTGGGTCCTCAAACTTTTATAAAGTTTTTAATTGGGTCCCTGAACTAAAAAAGTTTTTAATTGGATCCCTGAACTTATATAAAATTATGAATGAGGTCCCTAAATTATAAAATTCATTTGTGATATGTTGAATTGGAAGGAATATAACTGATTTTATCCAAGCTGGACAAACATATCGGCCATTTATGAGTAGTTTGGGCAGAAGATGAACCTTGAGACGTTGTCACAACAAAATGCAGTAAAATGTAACAAGATGAAGTGAGATGTAATAAGTTGCAGGTGGGGAATTATTGTGGATGAAATTTTTTTAAGGAAGGGATATACAACTGTAAAACATAAATTGGGGAAGGAATGAACTATTTGTTCAGATGGAAGATAAGCACTCGCAGGTCACGTTTTGGTTTTCTTGCTCAACATTTTGGTCTCTTGCAACCCTAAAGACAAATTTGGGGAGGGGGAGGGGGGCTCATGTTTCATATCAGCAAACTTAAAAACCTCCTCGTGGAACCCAGGGCCGGCTACAGCATGAAGCTGCTAAAGCAGTAGCTTTAGGCCACCAAAACTTCTAATTTTGCAAGGTTTTAGAACTCAAACTCAAAATATATTTTGTTTGTGTTTGTTTTACTATTTACAATATATTTTTTGTCCCTCTTCAAGTGTGGTTGCATGTATACACAACAAATATTTACATCAATCATAATAATTTCCCTTTAAAAATAATAAAAATTATAATAAAAACTAAAATTTAAATATAATATTATTTTTACAAAAGTATTTTTATTAGTTTTAAAAATGACTTATTAAACATTCGCTTTAGGCCTCAACATATGTTGGGCCGACACTGATGGAACCCTACCCCAGAGACTCAATTGAAAATTTTATATAAGTTATGGGACCCAATTAGAAACTTTTTAAGTTTAGGGACCCAATTGAAAACTTTATAAAAGTTCGAGAACCCAATTACAAATTTATTTAGTATATGGACTTATTTTGAAATTTCCAAATACTTAAGGGAACTACTCAATAGTTAAACCAATAATATATAAATAAGTAACAAAACAATTGTCAAATTAGTTTGTTCAGTGCGGCCTCTAAGGGAGCTTTTTGACCAAAATGGGTTCCTTTTAGAAACTATTTACCAGTTTAGGGTTATTCTGCAACTATTTACCAATGGAGGTCCTTTTGGACACGTGGCATATTTTATTTTTTTCACTCTGACGGGTCAAAGGTGCCAGTCAGACTGGCGCCTTCAAAGGGGGCGCCAGGAGTAGTGGCGCCTCCCCTACAGTGCGCCACGTGGCGCTACAGGGGTGTCCCCCCCTCCCTTCCCTTCCCCTGAAACCGGTTCACTTATCCCCTCCCCCCTACACACCACTCCTTCTCCTATAAATAGGTATCAGTAGGAAATTTTATTTATTACTTGTGATATTATTTGCTACTTGTTATTAGGGTATTTATTTTATTGTTGCTTGTTATTTTAAATAGATACGTTATCATTAATGTCATCGTTACTCCCTATACTTATAGTATAATTTTTTTTGTAGCAGTGTTCATTTAAAATTGCTGGTAACTTTCTTTTAATTCTTACAAGGTAAAATTCTTTTTTACTACTGTAATAATTGATGAATATTTATTGGTGTAAAATGTTATTGGGAAGGTGTCACGTGGCGCGCTGCAGCTGGGGAGGCGCCACGACGCCATTCGTAGTGGCGCCTCCCCTACAGTGCACCATGTGGCACTGTAGTCCCCCCACCCCCCAAATCGAAACACTGAAGGAACCCTACCTCAGAGACTCAATTGAAAATTTTATAAAAGTTCGAGAACCCAATTACAAATTTATTTAGTATATGGACCTATTTTAAAATTTTCAAATAGTTCAGGGAACTACTCAATAGTTAAACCAATAATATATAAATAAGTAACGAAACAATTGTCAAATATGTTTGTTCAGTGCGGCCTCTAAGGGGCTTTTTGACCAAAATGAGTTCCTTTTAGAAACTATTTACCAGTTTAGGGTTATTCTGAAACTATTTACCAATGGGGGTCCTTTTGGACACGTGGAATATTTTATTTTTTTCACTCTGACGGGTCAAAGGTGCCAGTCAGACTGGCGCCTTCAAAGGCGACGCTAGGCGTAGTGGCGCCTCCCCTACAGTGCGCCACGTGGCGCTGCAGGGGCGTCTCCCCTCCCCTGATACCGGTTCACTTGTCCCCTCCCCCCAACACACCACTCCTCCTATCGGTAGGAAATTTTATTTATTACTTGTAATATTATTTGCTACTTGTTATTAGGGTATTTATTTTATTGTTGCTTGTTATTTTAAATAGATACGTTATCATTAATGTTATCGTTACTCCCTATACTTATAGTATAATTTTTTTTGTAGCAGTGTTCATTTAAAATTGCTGGTAAATTTCTTTTAATTATTATAAGGTAAAATTCTTTTTTACTACTGTAATAATTGATGAATATTTATTGGTAAAAAATGTTATTGCTATTATTTTTTTATGCCTCTTGTGATATTATTTGCTACTTATTATTAGGGTATTTTTTTTATTGCCTCTTGTTGTTTTAAATAGATACTTTTTCATCAAATAGATACTATAAGTATAGAGCGTAACGATGACATTAATGATAAAGTATCTATTTAAAATAACAAGAGATAATAAAAAAAATCCCCTGATAACAAGTAGCAAATAATATCACAAGAGACATAAAAAAAAATAGCAATAACAATTTACACCAATAAATATTCATCAATTATTACAGTAATAAAAAAAGAATTTTACCTTGTAAGAATTAAAAAAAGTTACCAGTAATTTTAAATAAACACTGCTACAAAAAAAATTATACTATAAGTATAGGGAGTAACGTCCTAATAACAAGTAGCAAATAATATCACAAGTAGTAAATAAAATTTCCTATTGATACCTATTTATAGGAGGAGGAGCGGTCTAGGGAGGAGGGATTATGGGTTTTTTGTTGTGGGGGGGTGGGGGGCCCGGCAGGGTCACGTGGCGCACGGCAGGGGAGGCGGCACGACGCCATCCGCAGTGGCGCCTCCCCTACAATGCACCAAGTGGCACTGCAGCCCCCCACCCCCCAACCACATGCCAAATTGAATCGGCATGCACCTTCAAAGGCGTCAGGCGCAGTGACGCCTCCTCTACAGTACGCCACGTGGCACTGCAGGGCAGGTTTTGTCTTCTTTTTTTTTAATAAGGTTTGGCTGGCGCCTTTGACCCGTCAGAGTGAAAGTAAAATAAAATATGCCACGTGTCCATTCGCAGTGGTGCCTCCCCTACAGCACAACGCGTGGCACTGCAACCCCCCACCCCCCAAATCGAAACACCACGAAGCCCCCCCAACCACACGCCAAATTGAACCTGCATGCACCTTCAAAGGCGTCAGGCACGGTGACGCCTCCTCTACAGTGCGCCACATGGCACTGCAGGGCAGGTTTTGTCATCTTTTTTTTTTAATAAGGTTTGGCTGGCACCTTTGACCCGTCAGAGTGAATGTAAAATAAAATATGCACGTGTCCATTCGCAGTGGTGCCTCCCCTGCAGTACAACACGTGGCACTGCAGTCCCCCCACCCACCCCCACCCCAAATTGAACCTGGAGGCACCTTCAAAGGCGTCAGGCGCAGTGGCGCCTCCCATACAGTGCACCACGTGGCACTGCAGAACAAGTTTTGTCTTTTTTTTTAATAATGGTTGGCGTCAGTCTAACTGACGCCTTTAACCCGTCAGTGTGAAAAAAATTAAAATATACCACGTGTCCTAAAGGACCCCTATTGATAAATAGTTTCAGAATAACTCTAAACTGGTAAATAATTTCTAAAATGAACCCATTTTGGTTAAAAAAAAAAATCCTCTAAGGGTGCCAAAGCAGGCATATCATTATTCTACTTTGCGAAGGATTTGACTGGTAGATTTTAACTTGTTCATGCAATAATCACTGTTCAAAACTTCATAATACATTGCATGGTCAATAAGATCATATACATATCATCACAGCTATGCCTGGTCTAATGGTTAATGATGTATTTTCACTCACTTTAATAGCTACTTTGTTATACCACCAAGATCCAACATAGTTAATAGATAACTAGCTTTATTAAAAATGTTATCAAGGTTCAATACATGTCATATGTTTAGAAAAACTAAAATGTTACCAAGGTTCAATTCATGCCATATGTTTAGAAAAGCTTTTGTTGGAAAGAAAATAATCTACTTCGTGAGCTCAATACCTCGAAAAGAATTGGTTTCCGATTATTGGATTAAGGATTCCCTTGATGCACACCAAAATAACTAATTTGTTATTTATTAAATTGAAACATCTTAAAGCTTCTCTACTATAAAACATAGTAGTCAAACCATGAAAACATCAGCTAATTTGTAAGATATATTAAAATTAGTCCGTTTTTCATATGAAATTACAAAAAAAAAAAAAAAAAGTATCAAATTAATTAAATCAATTATCTATTTTACTAGTAAACAATAAAAGCATGAAATTTATTTAGGTAAGGGTGCAAAATGAGGCGAAGTATACCTTAACCCAAACCCACCTCCAAGACATGTTTTAAACAGCTTAGAATGAAATTACGAATCCTACTAGCCTATAGTTAACAATAAATTCCCACTTCTTTTTGGTACATAGTAAATTTCCACTTTAATTAATCTAAATAGCTACCTTTTTATTAATTGAATTACAACAACTTAAATTTTTGTACTATACAATATAGTCTTGACTCTTGAACCAAACTATAAATACTGAAGCTCACTTGCACCTACATGATTGACATTGAAATATGTACATATCAAACCTCAGTAGGCAGTTCGATTTCAATATTTCTGTGAAAATATGCCCGAACAGATATTCAACAAAAAGTTCAAAACTTCATAATTATCCTTTCTGCTTTGGACAATCATTAATTAAGAATGATATTCAGAACCCAGTTTTCAAGAGCTCATAAACTGTCAATGGTAAATAACTGAAGTCTCTTTGTATATCCGGTTGTATGACCGAACACAGGATTTTAAAATGGTAAAAATATCAATAAAGGGCGACCATATTCAGTCTGATCTACAACCATGCGTGCTCTCTCATAATCAATACAAATAAATGTATTCAAAGTTCCAAGTACGGTATCAAGGCATAATATAAATAAACTTGAAATTAACTACCTATCAGATTGAAGCAACTACTATGGATAAATATGATGGAATTTGAAAGTAACCTATACTAGGGGTTTGAGCTCTTCAAAATTTTAGCTGTAAAATCTAAAAAGCAGCAGGAAAAACTCCACTGATAGGAACCAATATTACCTCATGTCCTTAGCCTATGTAGATCATTATTGAGACCTGGAAGTACTTTCAATGTGCTTATCAATTCTTCAATCATTTCACTGCAGACAAATCTAACAGATTAAACTGCACCTTTCTTGTTCCTGAAACTCTCCTTCATCATAGTAAATTTTTTTCTTGCACTGATTCACAGTCTTCCCAGGAACAGCTGCTGCAACTCGTTCCCATCTTTGGCTAGTTTCCTTTGGGAAGGTTTTTAAAGCTTGGACTAGTGCTCTTTCCTGTACTGCAGACCACACGTCTTGTTCGAACTAGAGGAAACCCCATTTGCAGTAACAGAACCACCAGAAGAGTTCTGATCATCTGTACTTTTGCTATGAGGGTCTTCCAATTCATTTGTTGTTGTGGCAGCACTATTTTCAGGCTGCCCATCAGTTGATACCCCTTGTAATTCTTCTCTGGTTGTCAGAGGAGATGCGATTGATGCAGCAGGTTTTCTTTTCTCAAGAAATGCATCAAAAGCTTTAGAAGAATCAGGCTTCTGGAGGAGAACTGTTTTAGTTGCCTTCATAATTTCATCCACAGATCTTCCAGTACCAATATATTCTGAAATTACCTCCCATCTCCGCGAAGTTCCTTTGGGATATTTTTGCATTCCTTTCCTCAATAGCTCAATCTCTTCTTTATTCCAAGGTTTCTCCTTCTTCTCAATGTTGCTTAGCGAAGCCTTACCATTAGCCTTGATGGAACCATTTTGTTGACTGGTGTTCCCACCTTTCTTATCAACCACATCTTTCTTACAATTCAGTGCATCTCTTAGAACTTCTGCTTGCTCTAACACCTCTTTACCTTCCATTTTCTCACACAAACCTCTCAGCTGCTCAATAGCAAGTGACATGCAAAGCCCTTCCACATCATCATCAGAAATATCAACTAAGTGTTGTGACAAGATAGGCCCTGAAAGAGTTCGAAGACGTGTTCGTTCCTTCCGCAAGAGCTTTTTCTCTTTCTCCTTCACCTTCTTCTGTTGTAAAGCAGCTTCTGCAGCTCGTTTTTCTTCCTCCTCTTTTCGTTGCCTCTCCTCTTCTGCAATTCTGGCCGCTTCTTCTTCCTGTAACCTCTTAGCTAGGAACTTAGCCTCCTTTTTCCGTTGCTTCTCAGCTTTTTCCGTTTCCTTTCTTCTCAATATTCTTGGGTCTCTCTTATAAGCATTATCAACAAGAGTGCGTACCCGTGCATATTCTTCCTTCCTAGCTTTCTCTGACAGTTTGGCATTCTGCCTTTCCATCCACCTCCTATGGTCTCGAGATTCAGCTTGCTCGAGATCAAACTCATCCGCATGGGGAAACTCCCTCCAGCTTTTAAAGGAGTACCAAAAATTGTAGAAATTATCGACTTCTTTTAAAGGTGTATTATCATCACCTAGAGATGGAATTGGTTGATTAACGGACCACCTCCCATTCCTCATAAAAGCAGGGCCAAACACCTTGAAGAAGTCTTGCGGAGCACAGTCAGTGGGAATCTCATCATCGAACTCATCTGTGGAATCATAAATTCTTCTCTTGACAGGATCAATCAACACCTCATATGCTTCCTGGATTGCCTTAAAGTGACTTTCTATTTCATCCTTCTTTGCCTGCTTTGCAGCTTCAGTTTTCTCAGCAAGAAGCAGAGCAGCCTGTTTGTCAGGATGAAACCTCAACGCAGTTTCACGGTAGCTTTTACGTATTTGATCCTCTGTAGCAAGATATCTTAGATGGCTAAGGCCCAATAGAGCATAGTGATCTTGCTGCTTGTCTCCAGAACCAGATTTCTTTTTGCTCTTGCTGCTATAAGAATCAGATGACGGGAAATAACTATGTTCCTCCTTATCATCAACAACTTTTTTAGTATCAGCATCTCCATTATCTTCCTGAACACCAAGAAGTTTAAGCGCAACAGAATGGAAGGAGTGGCCTGCAGGTTCAAATTTCAAAGCCTTGATAGGAAGACAGTTTGAAGAAACCAAAATAGGCTGGCCATCCACAAGCTCTTGTGAGTAAGCAATAAGACGGGATTTTGTATGTACAGCCATAATGGTGGCCGACAGAACAAGGAAATATGATGTATGTCAATGTTTGGTGGCCAGGAATAGCTCCACTTTAACTCAATAACTCCCCCAGAATTTAACTTGAACCTGCACTTCCAAGAAAATTTCAATCAGCGAATTTCAAGCCAACATGAACATAATGAATCATACAGCTAAACCATTACTTTATAATAGAAAATATATGAGAATCAAAATCCTTTGGAAAGGGAGAGAAGTGAGTAAATCAGAGAATGGTAATTAACTTAGCTTTGTGCATTTCATTTTCATATATGCCAACAAATTTCAAACAGCAAGTCGCGGAAGATGGAAGAACATCAAATTTTAAACAAATAAGCGAAACAAAGCTAAAAATACTAAATATTATTAATCCAATCACAGCATCAGGAAATCAGGTAACACAAAAGAATCTGAACGGACCAAGGCAAAGAGTCACTCGAGCTAAAACCCAATAGGGTTTCATATATAAAAACACAAAGATCAAATATTTACATACAAACCTAGAAAAATATAGCTCTTGCACGATAAGAAGATAGAAACAACATAGATCAAGATTGATGGGGAAAACAAATGGCATGATAAGCGCGATGCAGAAAACGATCAGATAAAAGCAGAGGAGAGGATGATGAAGAAGAAGAAAAACGAAAACTTTACCGGTTAAAGAAGAAGGATGAATCGTCGAAAGGAAGAAGCCGACAGCAGAGAAGCAGCAAAAGGAAGAGAAACAGAGTTTGGGCTTTTATATATAACACTCATTCAGGGCAAGGGCTCCAACAACTGCCCTATCTCACTTCTCCCTTCTTCCGGAAAAGAAAAAAAACTATAATTTAATAATTTATTATACTTGTATTGAAATATACAATAATTTTCTCACCAAAAATATATATATAATAATTTACCAATAAGGCTTAGCATAGTTGGTAGATAGCTAGATTCCTTATGTATAATGTTAAGGGTTCAACGTTTGTTGTGTGTATGAAAAAATACTTTGATTAGGAGAGGCAAAATCTACTTAGATCATCTCAACATCTCGAAAGGAATTAATTTGATTACCTGCGGAGGAGACCCATCTTTTTGTGTACCAAAAGAAAATCCATATAATACTTTATGTAATAAGAAGTCCAATTTACTTGATTAGTAATGGAATCATAAAATTACTTGTACAAACAAAATAAAAAACTCCACTGGCATACCATAAAATATAAAATATCTTCCGCATGAGATTGGTCCCCGTTTTAGGTGGGGATACTCCTAGTCAAAGACAATTTAAAAAAAAAATTTGTTATTTGAAAGAGCGTAATGGCAACAACAACAAAAAAAAAAGTGCAAGATTACATTTAAAAAAAAAAGAGAGAATACTAACTAGTACCCTAAGGGCTCGTTTGGTAGTCAGGATAAAAGAGACATGATATGATAAGCTATCATATCCTGTTTGAAACTATTGTTTGATGAGCCAGCAGGATAGGATAAACCAATCCTGTCACCTATCATATCCTGTCAATCTAGTTAAAATTATATCCTGAGGGGGAGCTGGGTTAGAACTCAACAAGATAGGATAATGTGATTTATAGTATAATAAAGTAAAAAAATATTTATATATAAAATAATTAAAGTATAATAAAATACAATATGGTTACAAAAAAAGATATAATAAAACATAAAATAATAAAAATATTAATAATTAATTTAAAAAATTATTTTTATTTTGTCACAAGGCTAATTTTGTTACTTCACATTATTTTAAAAAACCGAAAAAAAAATATTCTAATAATTTAACTATATGTAATGTAAAAACTAAAAATGAATATTTAAAATTATAACAAAATTAATTTAAGCTAAACAATATTTTAAAATATTATATGTAATTTTATCACAAGGACAATTTTATCTTTTTATATAATCTTAAAAAATAAAAATTATAAAAAACTAAAATCTAATAAAATATGAAAAAATTCCTAACAAAAACGAAAATTTTAAAATTCGTACTAAAATGACAATGCTATCCAGTTGGTTATCTGGTGGACACCAAACGTCGGATAGGATAACAGCTTATCATGCTCATATCATATCCTACTCCTATCATGCTCTCCTATCCTATCCGCTCATATCATATCCTGACCACCAAACGAGTCCTAAGGGTATTGGTTAAGCAAATAAAAGAAGAAAATTGTCATTGAAAAATGGTGCATTTAATATTTGAAAGAGTGATTTATTTAGTTTTCTAATAAACACTTGTTTTTATTAGAATCCTTAAACAATATCCTAAAAACATTGGTTAGCAACACCCTTTGAAAAAAAAACATATACCACGCGGCCCACTAAAATCAACATAAGCAAACGTAGAAACTTCATGCACCATATTTCGAAATCCCTTGGCCCAAGTCACTCCCAAACCAATGACAATTTTCCATAGTTCAGCATTAAACGCAGTATACAAACTCCTATATGATAAGAGTACCCTGTGATCCACCTGCTATCTATCTTCACCTCTGAAAACACATCCACATCCAGCATCTCCTAGGTTTCCTATATAATTATGGATTTTCCATAAGAAACCAATTTATATAAAAAGAGACGGGGAGTTATAAGGATGGCTTGATGGTTAAAGATGAGGGACATAGGTGTTGGGAGTAGGGGTGTTCATTGGTTTGGATCGATGCGATGAACCCAAGAATCCGAACCGAACCAATTTAATTGGTTCAGATTTTTTTGGTGTCCGGATCCAATTCGAACCGAACCAAACCAAATTTGATGGTAATTGGTTCGATTCTCGGATTCTGGATCGGAAGATCTGAATCAAACCGAACCGAACCAATTACCATTTTTTATATTTATATATTTTTTTAATATTTAATATTTATTATATTGTAAATTTTATTTTTTAAGATTTCAATAGTTTAATATTTTTATAATTAATATATTTTATTTTTTATATATACAATTTAATATTTTATATATTTACTATTTATAATTTTTTAATATTTTTAATATTTTCGGGTTCGAATCGAACCAACCCGATTTTGATTTGTTTGGTTTGGTTCGGATTTCCTGACAAAAAAATTACAAATCCGAACCAAACCAAACCAATTGATTTTGATTGGTTCGTATTTGTTTTTCACGTAAATCCGAACAAAACCGACCTGTGAACACCCCTAATTGGGAGGTATAAGGAGGGTAAGGTTTAAACCCCACCTACTAACATAAAACTAACTTTTGCCTATCAAATAAAAAATATATATAAAAAGAGACTATATAAATAAATGTAATGTTTTAAATTGTATATAATAGGCTACCTGATGAAAAGACAAATAAAAAATAATAATTTTTGCTACTTATAGAGCTCATATATTAATCACAAAAATGCATAGCTTTTTTTTTGTCGTTACACTTGCCACGCAATTGTAATTTGTAATATTGTTTTCTAAAAGGTAAACAATAAAGCAAAAACAAAAAACAAAAAATTGTAATTTTTTTCTTCACAAAAACAAAAAAATTGACAAAATAAATTGTAATAGATACAGTGTTTCTCTAAAATAATAATTTCTGTTCACAATTCATACAGTGGAAGTGTTATGTCTACCTTTTCTCTATTCTTCTTTTGCATCATTTGGCAGCTTCATCATGATTCATGATTGTGATGAAGAATAAATTGCACATCCTTTTCTTCAATGCAGTCAGGAAGGAAGAAAGCACGTGTAGTTATTTTTGACTTCATATATTCACACCTGATCAAGTGCTATCGCTTGATTCTCTTCACCAGAAAGCTCTTCCATTTATCGAATAACTTAGCCCACAACTTCCATATTAAACTTCATGGCTTTCTGGTGATCTTGGAAAGTTAAATGTCGGTTTCAACTGGCAGACAATGATTACCTGACACATGATGTTCTTGTGGGAAAACTAATAACATTCCTTATTGATAAGTCACCACCAGTTATGACAAATTTGGGAGATTTCCCTTTCGTTACTTCTAAGAATTGATGTAGCAACCAAATATAAGTCCCTTCAATATCATCTGAAATAATCTCACTACCAAAAATACAAGTCTTGTTGGGATGATTGACACCAGAGAAAATAACAAACAGACACTGATATTTATTGTAGTGGTCGAGAAGTAAAATCCGGTCATTGAGCTTGGATATCCGATCCGATAAAAGTGAGAAAGATAAGATATTGATATTATCTTTAATGACCCTGATGTTATCTCAAATAACCTTATCTGATTAGAAGAGATAAATCCCTCAAATTAAAGAAATCATATCTCAAATAAGATTTAAGAGATAAGAGGAGATAAATCCAGATCTCTTAAAGATATGGGGATCCTATTATAAAAGGAGGAGAACACAAAAGAGAAAGATACTTTTCACTAACCTAGGTGAACCTCCCCTAAGCGTATTAGAGAAATTAGCTCGATCAAGAGACTATTGAAGAGTCTTTGCTCGTTGGTATTCATCAGATACAAGATTAGGGGATTGAGATCACTATATGACCAATGGTTGAAACAAGAACTAAGTCTGGCTTTGATTCCCATTGGGATACGTAGGACCGGAATATAATATTCTGTCAAGCCATAATCTAAAACAATCCCGGTGTTCACTCTTGGTTAGACGTTCTACGGCGAGATTCCAGCAAGTCGGATCTCGGCAGGAACATTTGGCGCCCACCGTGGGGCCGAGGAAAAACTTTCCCCTGTTCCATAAGAAAGCTTGATGGTGACTACACGGAATGGACCGAGGGGAGGGGCTAACAGCACGAACCATGTAGATCATGAGGCTTCAAACACGAGCCAGAACCGTGACAATCCCCCGCCCATCAATGAAGATAACCCTTAGCTGGGAGATGTTATGGCACAGTTAAGGCAGCTGCGTGAGAAGAATGAGGAGATACATGCTCAGAATCAAAGGCTGTTAAGAGCTCGGAAAAGAGAAATATCAGTGATGCCTTCCGAGGAAGAGCAATACTCGCCCGAGGGTAGCCAAAAGGATCCATCGTACGTACCTTCTCATCATGATACGAGCCGATAGTCCAAGACCAAACCTCGCCCATAGGGTTCAGGAGTTAAATCTCGTGCAGAAAGGACTGTCCAGAAAGAAAGGGTAACAGACCGACGACCGAGGTTGTTGTTCACGGATGACTTCGATGTGGTAATCATGCCTAGACATTTTAAGCCTCTTAATATTGATAAATTCAATGGCACCACTGACCCAACCGAGCACGTAGAATCCTTTATTTCTTTTGTTTACTTGGTGACCGATTCAAAAGCCGTCATGTGCAAAAAATTTCCAATTACTTTACAAGGCCCTGCCTTAACCTGGCTTACGAATCTTCCACCTCGGTCAATTGATTCCTTTGATGTGCTTGTAACCAAGGTTTACAAAATCGGACCAGCCATCGAACCGGTGAAGACAGCGGTTCGAGGTTCAATGGTCCAACCGAAGTTGAACCGTGGTTGAACCGGTTATAATTAAATAATATTATTTTAATTTTTAATATAATATTTGTAACAATATTAAAAAAAAAACAACATAACTAAAATTATGAAGCACAAATTTTTTTATTTTGAAATTAAACTAAATAAATATAAAGATATATGTTAAAATCATCTTCATAAGGAAAACCAACCCAAAATCTACAACCAGCCCACATATGTTAGAAAACAGAAGAATTGGGTTTTGGCTAGGATGACCCAAATCCTTTTATACTAATTTTTTTTTTAGGAAACCAGTTCAGGCCGGTTCACTACCGGTTATGACCGGTTTTACCGGTTTACCGGTTTTTGCACCGGTTTACCACAGGGACGGTTTTCCCTACTGACCGGACCGGCAATGGTCCTGGTTCCCGGTTAAACCGGTTGGTCCGGTTTTCAAAACCTTGCTTGTAACTAAGTTCATTGCACAATTCGCAGCAAGCTGAAAGCATAAAAGGCACTCGGTCTCGCTGGTGAATTTTAAACAAGAAAATAATGAATCACTTAGAGATTATATGGCTCGTTTTAGTGCCAAACAAATTTTATTTCACAATATGAGCTCAGAACTCAGCCTACATACCGTCATGGGCGGTTTGAAGCCGGGGCCATTCTTTGAGTATTTATCTCGGAAACCGCCGGGAGATTTTGAAGAGTTGCAGGAAAAAGCCACATGTTTTATGAACTCGGAAGAGATGGTAGAATCCAAAATGAGAGAAAGAGGTTTTGAAGACAAGAGCTCGGTTCTGAGCAAAGAAAGAGATAGGGGGCTAATCCACAAAGGGCCCAAAAGACCAATGAAAAGGGGTTCTCGGAGAGGAAACCCAGGTACCGGTCCTATACACTACTAAACCGATCTCGGGCAACCATTCTTCAAGAGGTGTGCAACGCCGAGTTACTCACCTTACCTCGCCCGTCTAAAACTCCGGCCAATGTAGACAGAAGTAAAGAGTACAAATGGCATCAAAACTATGGTCACTCCACTGAAGACTGTAAAACAGCCCAGGAAAAAATTGAGGACTTGATACAAGCAGGTTGTCTTGACCGGTTCGTTCGCCGAGATGATAATGGAGGCGGATGAGCCGGTCGACGACGAGGGAGACGAGGTTATGACAATCGTAATCGAGATGCAAACCAACAGGGGAATAATCATAACGAAGATCGGGTGAACAATCAGAGGGCTCCTAATGAAGAAACAGAAGGAGGAGTCAGAGGGGTCATCAATACAATCTCTGGAGGATTTGTAGGTGGAGGAACAACAACGAGTTCAGCTCGGCAGCGTCATGTAAAAGCCATCCGATCTGTAAACACGGTGTATGGAAAACCTACAAGTACGAGACATCCCATAACTTTCTCAGATGATGACTTCCAAGGGCTGGATCCAAATCAAGATGACCCAATGGTGATAACGGTCGAATTAGCCAACTTCTCGGTCAAACAAACACTTGTTGATCAGGGAAGCTCGACTGATATTTTATACCTAGCAACCTTCAAAAAACTTGGAATTCCAGAAAAGCTGATAAAAGAGCAGGAAGACAAGCTAGTAGGGTTCGCTGGAGAGCAAGTAAAAACCCGAGGTTATATATACCTTTTAACAACGTTTGGAGAGGGGAAACTCTCCCGAACCGTATCAGTCAGATATGTTATTGTGGATGCTAGCACGTCGTACAACATCCTTATTGGAAGACCGACGTAGAATGAACTTGGAGCGATTGTCTCTACCCCACACCTCACAATGAAGTTTCGAGTCGAGTCTGAAGAGATAGTCGCTGTCCGAGATGAACAAAGGATGGCTAGGCAATGCTATGTGGATAGTCTGAAGGTTACCCGAAACCAGAACATCGCAAAGAATGCCGGAGATGATAAAGCGGAAGTGGTGAGCTCGGTCAGTTCGGTTACCTCAGCGAGCTCGATCAGCATGTTTAAACTAGATCCAAGGATGGAGATGTACGAGTCCAGAGCCGAACCAACAGAGTCTTTAGAGAAGTTCCAACTGGGAGCCCAATCTGAACAGTGCACCAAGGTAGGCAGTCAGCTCGACCCCTCTCTCAAACAACAGATTCAAGCGGTTTTAAAAAGGAATGCTGATTTGTTTGCTTGGAAGACATCGGATATGCCTGGCATAGATCCCAATTTTGTGCCATAAGCTATCTATATGTCCCGAAGCCAAGCCTGTAGCTCAGAGAAAAAGAAAACTTGGTTAAGAGAGGCGCCAAGCAGTAGCGGAGGAGACTGCCAAACTGGTCAAAGCAAATTTCATCAGAGAGGTGAAATACACCACTTGGCCAGCCAATGTGGTGTCAGTTAGAAAGGCCAATGGTAAGTGGAGAATGTGCACCGACTACACCGATCTCAACAAAGCGTGTCCAAAGGATTCTTATTCTCTTCCCAACATTGACAGATTGGTAGACGGAGCTTTAGGGTACAGAGTTTTGTCCTTCTTGGACGCATATTCAGGTTATAACTAGATAAGGATGTATCCACCCGATGAAGAAAAAACGGTATTTATGACCGATGGGGTAAACAGCTGCTACCGAGTAATGCCTTTCGGTTTAAAAATGCTGGTGAAACATATCAAAGGCTTATGGACAAAGTCATTGTCAACCAGATCAGAAAGAACCTAGAAGTATGTGTTGACGATATGGTGGTAAAGTCCGATGACCCAAAGCAACACTCAACCGACCTCGAAGAAATTTTTAGCCAACTCAAAGTACAACATGAGGTTAAATCCAGAAAAATGCTCCTTTGGTGTACAAGGAGGAAAGTTCTTAGGATATATGCTAACACATAGAGGAATTGAAGTTAATCCTGATAAGTGTAAAGTTGTCATTGAAATGCGGAGCCCTCAGAATGTGAAAGAAATTCAGAGGTTAACTGGCTGATTAGCTTCTCTATCCCGCTTTCTCCCAAAATCCACAGAAAATGCAAGACCCTTCTTCCAGCTTTTGAAAAGACCAAAAGAGTTCACCTGGAACGGGGACTGTGAGAAAGCCTTTGAAAATATGAAACTTTTTCTAGCCTCTCCCCTACCCTAACTCGGCCACAGCTCGGCAAAGATCTGTACTTGTATTTGTCTATCAATGATTATGTAATCAGTGCAGTAATCATCTGATGAGTGTGATTTCACCTCATTTTCCATGTACATTTCTGCATGCATTTGCATATAGTTAGGTCATTTTAGTTTTATTTTGGTTAGTCTTTCCTTTAGAACGGATAAGGTGGTTTTGTGTGTTGTTTTGCAGGAATTTATGATTAATTGCCCAAGAATTTGGCATTGATAAAGCTTGGATGAAGATAGAGCCTGAAAAGAGAAGAAATTGAGCCAAGCAGAATTCTGGAGGCTTCACCTAGCGAGACTGGATCTCGCCTTGCGAGCCCGAAGACCAGCATAAACAGCAACAGTCACCCTTTCTGTCTCGCCTCGCGAATCACCATCTCGCCACGCGAGCCTGAAGACCTGACTGTGCCAGAAACTTCACCCTTTCTGCCTCGCCTCGCGAGTTACCTTCTCGCCTCGCGAGAGAACCAATCTCTGAAGATCAGATTTTTAAGATTCGCCTCGCGAGTTAGGTCTCGCCCCACGAGCACGCGAAACTCAGAACCCATGTTTATAAGCTGTTTTAGGGCAGAATTGAATGGAGCAGAAAGGAGGCGGCCAAAAACCCTAAAAACACACTCTCTGCAGCTGTGGCTTTTGCTGGGCAACCTTCCATGGAGTTCCTCCCTTCCTTCATCTCTGTATCTTTTCTTTTGCCTTTCACTTTGATGATGTGTAGCTAAACTCCCCCTTGTTGGGGTTAGATAATGGTTTTTCTGAATTTGGTTGTAATATGATGTGGTTGTAATACAATTTTCTATTTCTTTATGAGTGTTTGATTCCATGCTTAATGCTTTCCTTGGTTTGATCATCCTAGGAATGATTAGTTGCTTTAATAGACAATTGAAAGGTTGATGTTAAGGGATGCTCATGAATCAAATGCCAAGTAGTTCATGAACCTAGACATAGGTTTTGGGGTGCTTGCAATCTTATGAATCTTGACTCTTAATGCAATTTCTCATGTTAATCCACCTAAGACATTAGGGTTTAATTTGGGATTTTATGCTCATTCCACCTAAGACATTAGGGTTTGAGTATTTGAAGAAGATTTGATTGTCATAATTGAATTAGGAATTGGGTTATTTACCATTTCATAGCACCAAGGGAGGATTAGCCTAGTCTAACCCTAACAATTCTATCCATTTGTTGTTCACATTTCTGTTTGCCTATTAAGTGTTTGATAAAATACCTAAAAGAACA
The DNA here is from genome assembly GCA_030762895.1 of Sophora flavescens. NCBI lineage: Eukaryota > Viridiplantae > Streptophyta > Magnoliopsida > Fabales > Fabaceae > Sophora > Sophora flavescens. The sequence goes on along the minus strand of CM061062.1, from coordinate 72,945,771 downwards.
AAAACATTTTATTCTTGTTTGTTTCGTTAGATGTTAGAGCTACCTTCATTCCAAACTTGATCGCCTAGACAGTAGTTCAATTTGTGAAGTGGTACTTGTCCACGATCCCTGAGAACGATATCCGGTTCTTACCGTTTTATTACTTGCAACGACCCGGTACACTTGCCGAGTTCGTGTCAAGTTTTTGGCACCGTCGCCGGGGATCGGTGTGCCAATATCACGAGTACCAAAGGGGACTCCTAATTTAGGCATTTTTTATTGTTTTTCTACTGCTTTGTTTTTTTTCTATTCTTTTTCTGTTCTACTTTGTTTGTTCTTTGTATGCGAGGTACAATCGACCCAGGTGAACTTCAATTCGACCCTGAGATCGAGAGATTTTGTAGACGGAATAGAAAGGCAGCCAAAGAAAGGAAAAACAGAGAAGGAGCATCTTCTAGTATACAAGAGCTACAAGTTGAGTTACCAAGTGTGCAAGAACCACAAGTTGAAGTCGAAACTGTCACCATGGCTGAAGACAATGTTAAGTCTCTAAAATGTTTGATGTGCATTTCCCTAAGTTTTGATGAAAACTAAACATTGGTTAATGATTTAATTAACCTACATATTGGTTGCTAACCTGTATATCGAGTGTGTAGATTAAACAGACGTCCAACAAAGTGAAACAAGCAGGCGTCCAACAAAGTGAGACAAAGCAGACATCCAACACTGTTTGAAGATTGAAGCTTTCGTCCATCGCAAGTGTTTGAAGCGCACGTCCAATAAAAATATCAGAAGGTCGCATCCACTAAAAATATCAGAAGGCCGCGTCCACTAAAAACATCAGAAGGCCGCGTCCCCTAAAAATATCAGAAGGCCACGTCTACTAAAAATATCAGAAGGCCGCGTCCACTAAAAATATCAGAAGGCCGCGTCTAGTTAAAGTATCAGAATAGCGCGTCCATCAAAGTATCAGAAAAGCGTGTCCAATAAAGTATGAGAATAGCCCATCCACTAAGGTTATGGCTCGTCCAATGACGTGGCACTTGGAGCTCGTCCATTAAAGTCAGAATGTCTCGTCCAATGACGTGGCATATGGAGCTCGTCTATTATGGTCAGAATGTATCCATCCACTGAAGTAACTGAGACTTTCGTCCAGCAGAGTAACTGAGACTCTCGTCCAGTAAAGTAACTGAGACTCTCATCCAGTAAAGTAACTGAGACTCTCGTCCAGCAGACTAACTGAGACTCTCGTCCAGTAAAGTAACAAAGGCTCTCGTCCACTAAAGATGACAGAAGGTCTCGTCCACTGGAGTAACAGAAGTGCTCGTCCACTAAAGCTGACAGAAGCGCTCGTCCACTAGCCTTTGGACTTGATGAACCCTTAATATGGAGCTCGTCTACTAGCCCGAATGAAAACTCAAATGACTATATAGACGTGATTATTTTCAAAGATGGAAGCACTTATCTTATGAACACAAACTCTCTAAGGATCATCAGAATCTTAGTTCAAGAACCAGAAAGAGATTTGAAGCCTTCTCTCCTACTTAGTTTCACGATTACCAAGAAAAGTCAGAAGCTACTCTCCCAAGCAACCTTGGATAATCAGAACCAAAGACCAGTTAAAGAATGCTTCCAACATGCTTTATTCCCTAGTACCTCTGGTCCTTACACGAAAAGAGAAGTGTACTCAGCAAAGTACAGCAAGCTCTTTACACAACTCTGATATGGCTGTATCACGATGCATAAAGCCATGATCCTTCATGTTAGAGTACAATCAACGACTCTATTGCATTAATGGCTTCCCAGAACGACTCTATTGCAATTAATGAAGCTCTGCTTGAAGCCAACATCTGAGGGGATGTCTCTAACGGATCCTAAACGCTTGAAGACCATAAATACAAAAGCCTTTGAAGATGAAGAACACAGAGAGAATACACACTGCATTAAAATGCCATTACTCTGAGCATTTATTTCTTCATTCTTTTATTCTTTATTCTTCAATCATTTTGAAGTTATTACGCGGAGTTTCCTGAGCCTTACATTCAAACCACTCTCTGAGTTTTAGTGAAAGATCTGCCTGTGAGAAACTGTATTTATTACAAACCCAATCTCTCAAACAAACCCAAGTGAGCCTGAAGAGGCTAGGTGTGAAAACAATACTTGTCTTGAGCCTGAAGAGGCTAGGTGTGCAAATAATACTTGTCTTGAGCCTGAAGAGGCTAGGTGTGCAAATAATACTTGAGTCTGTAACCTTATCAGTTATAGTGGAAAAATCTTGGTGCTGCCAAGGAGTGGACGTAGCTCTTTGATTTAAAGAGTGAACCAGGATAAATCACTGTGTTAATCCTTCTTCCCTTAAACTCTTTAATTGCTTTAGTTTTTCTTGTATCTGCCAAGTGTGTGTGTGCAACAGTTACCCGTCCATCCTGTATTATTCCACTCATCCAAAGCTAGCTTTCTGTTTGCAAAAAATTTCAGCTGTGCTTAAATTCTGATAAACACAATTCAACCCCCCCTTCTCGTGTTTATAGTTGTCTATTTCAGTTGATATCAGAGCTCAGCCTCTGGGTTGAGCATCTAACAGTGTAGAGGTAAAAGGTCCTGGAGAATAGACATGACGGTTGGAGCTAGTTCAAGTGGAAGTCATCAGACTGAAGGAGCTTCCCTAACCAGACCTCCTTACTTCAATGGAGAAAACTACAACTACTGGAAGAATGATAGATCTCAATGGTTTATTCTATCCACAAACTCTGATCTTTGGGATGTCATCACAGATGGTCCATTCATTCCCAAGAATGATGATAACACTGACAAACCAAAAACTCAGTGGACTGCTGCAGAAAAATCAAAATGGGAGCTGATCCACAAAGCAAGATACAACATCATTTGTGCTCTCAGTCCGGAGGAGTTTGAGAAGGTATGTGCCTGTGACTCTGCAAACGAAATATGGGACACCTTAGCTGTCACACATGAAGGAACAACAAAGGTCAAAGAGTCAAAGATTGCCATACTTGTTAGAAAGTATGAACTGTTCATCATGGAGGAAGGAGAATCTGTTGCTCAGGTGATAGGAAGATTTCAAACTATCATCAACAGTTTAAAATCTCTTGGCAAAGTCTATACCAATGCTGAGAAGGTTGGTAAAATTCTGAGAAGTCTACCTAAACAGTGGAGACCTTTGGTCACTGCTATCTCCCAAGCCAAGGATCTCACTACCTTGACTATGGATGAACTTCTTGGAACACTCACTGTTCATGAGCAAGAACTTGGAGATGAAGCTGCACCAAAGAAGGGTAAGTCAATTGCTCTGAAAGCTGATCAAAAGTCAGCAAAAAGTTCCAAGGCTTTGAAGGTAGATGAGTCATCCAGTGATGCTGACCTATCAGAACTCGAGGATTCTGAGAGTGATGAAGAGTTGTCTCTCCTGACCAGGAAGATAAAGCTTCTCCTGCAGAAAAAGAAGTTCAGGAGGGATAGGCCATTCAAAAGGTCCAACAAAGACAAGAACTTCAAAGAATCCACCTCAACAGACAAAAGTCCAATTGTTTTCTATGAGTGCAAAAAGCCCGGTCACTTCAAGGCCGAATGTCCTCAACTCAAGAAGGCCCCTTCTAAGAAATTCTTCAAGAAGAAGAAGAAAGGAATGATGGCTACTTGGGAGGATCTGGAGTCAACATCTTCTGATGAAGAAACTGAGGAAGAAGCCAATCTCTGTTTGATGGCCAACACTGAATCAGACTCTGATGACGAGGTACATCCTGACTATGAGGAATTACTTGATGCTTATGAGGAGTTGTTGGAGGAATCCAACTACTTATCTAAAGCCTTCAAATCCCTCAAGAGAGAGTATGTAAAGCTCACCAGTGAGCATAAACAGAAATCTCAAGAGTGCGAGAAGCTGGCTAAAGAGAACAGTGAGCTGAAGACTGAAAAGTCTAATGAAGCTAAGATCTCAAGTGAAACATCACCATCTGAAGAAGTTGAAAAACTTCAACAGAAAGTGGAAGAGCTCACTTCTGATCTTGCCAAATTTGTTAATGGTAGAGACAATCTGACTAAGCTACTTGGCATTCAGAAGAACTCTCTTAACAAAGAAGGTATTGGATATGTCCATCAGACACATCATAAAGTATCAACTAAAGTTCCTACAGTATCTGTTAAGTCAACTATAACTAAATCAACACCTATTTGTAACTTCTGCGAAAAAACTGGGCATGTTATGTCTAAGTGTATCCATAAGAAGAGAAGGAAGTCTTTACAGACTTCTAGAACTAACAGAAAAGGACCCAGAAAAATATGGGTACCTAAAGATCAAATAATTTTTGTTGCAGATGTCCTCAACAGGACAAAGAAAACACCACTGTTGGTACCTGGACAGTGGCTGCTCGCGTCATATGACAGGAGAAAGGTCTATGTTCCTAGACCTCCAACTTAAGAAAGGAGGACACGTTGCCTTTGGAGGAAATCAGAAAGGGAAAGTTATAGGTATTGGTACTATTGGTGGTAAACCCCCTCTTCCCTCTATATCTAATGTTCTTATGGTTAAAGGATTAAGACACAATTTGCTTAGCATAAGTCAATTATGTGATAGTGGGTTTGATGTTTCCTTTACCAAGGATGTATGCATAGTTAAAGACTGTAGTGGCAAAACCTTCTTTTCAGCTAAAAGGCAACAAAATCTTTCTAAGATTGAACTGTCTGATCTCTCAGATCAAAGTGTAACCTGTCTGATGTCTAAAGAGGATGAGAGATGGTTATGGCATAAAAGACTAGGACATGCTAGTATGAAACTAATTTCTGAATTAAAAAGGAATAATCTCGTGAGAGGATTGCCTGATATTAGCTTTAAGAAAGATGTCTTGTGTAATGCATGTCAGAGAGGTAAACAGATGAAATCAAGTTTCAAATCTAAAAATCAAGTATCAACCTCTAGACCTCTTCAGTTGTTACACATGGATCTGTTTGGACCAGTTAGTGTTGCAAGCCTGGCTGGAAGAAAATATGGATTTGTCATAGTTGATGACTATTCTAGATACACTTGGGTACTTTTCCTAACACACAAGGACGAGTCTTTTAAGGCTTTCTCGATGATTCGCAAAAAAGAGTACAAAATGAGCAGGGTTTCTGTATTTCTACCCTTAGAAGTGATCATGGGGGAGAATTTGAAAATGAGCAGTTTAGACAGTTCTGTGAGGAGAATGGAATCTCTCACAGTTTCTCTGCACCTAAAACTCCACAGCAAAATGGAGTGGTTGAGAGAAAGAACGGATCTCTGCAAGAGATGGCTAGATCTATGCTCAATGAAAATAATCTCCCTAAGTACTTCTGGGCAGAAGCTGTAAACACTGCTTGTTATGTACAAAATAGAATACTTATTAGGCCTTTTCTCAAAAGGACTCCTTATGAATTGTGGAAAGGAAAAAGCCCCAACATATCTTACTTTCATGCTTTTGGATGTGAATGTTTTATTCTGAATACCAAAGATAATCTTGGAAAGTTTGATTCTAAGGTAGATAAAGGTATTTTCGTAGGATATTCTGAAAAGTCCAAGGCTTTTAGAGTTTACAATTCAAGAACTTGTATTATTGAAGAATCTGTTCATGTTAAATTCAATGATGGTTTAAAGACTGATAAAGAACTATCAGATCTAGAAGATGATCTTGCAGGTCTTGATATAAACAAGCCAGAAAGTCAACAACTAGATCTAACCAAAACAGAACCTGTGCCTGAGGCTGAAAGACAAGTGGAACAGACCAGTCAGTAGACAAGTCAAGATCTTCATGATGATCTCAAAAGGGATTGGAAGTTCAACACTCATCATCCTAAGGATCTTATTATTGGAAATCCTTCTGAAGGAGTGAGAACCAGATCCACATTAAGAGAATCAATCAATGTAGCCTTTATTTCAGATTTGGAGCCTAAACGCATTGAAGAAGCTCTTGAGGATGAAAGCTGGATTCTTGCTATGCAAGAAGAACTTAACCAGTTCACCAGAAATGATGTCTGGACTCTTATCTCTAAGCCTAAAAACAAGTCAGTTATTGGAACAAGATGGGTCTTCAGAAACAAATTGGATGAAGATGGTAAAGTTGTCAGAAATAAGGCAAGGTTAGTAGCTCAAGGCTATAACCAACAAGAAGGTATTGATTATACTGAAACCTTTGCACCTGTAGCCAGAATAGAAGCCATACGCATTTTAATGTCATATGCTGCACAACACCAAATTACCCTATTTCAAATGGATGTAAAAAGTGTTTTTCTAAATGGTATAATTGAAGAAGAAGTGTATGTTAAACAACCCCCTGGTTTTGAGGATACTGATAAACCAGATCACGTTTTCAAACTTAAAAAGGCATTATATGGTTTGAAACAAGTACATAGAGCTTGGTATGATAGACTCAGTTCTTTTCTCATGCATAATGGTTTTACTAGAGGACAAGTAGACACTACTCTGTTCAAAAAATGCTCTAGGGAGAACTTTATTATAGTTCAAATATATTTTGATGATATTATTTTTGGAGCAACTAATGAAAAGTTGTGCAAGGAATTTTCAAGTCTAATGCAAGCTGAATTTGAGATGAGCATGATGGGAGAATTGAAGTTCTTCCTTGGATTACAAATCAAGCAGACAAGTGAGGGAATTTACATTCATCAACAAAAATATACCAAGGAAATACTCAAGAAATACAAAATGGAAAATGCAAAGCTCATGAAAACCCCGATGCAACCGAATGCAAAACTAAGCAAAGATGATGAAGGTAAAAAGATATATCAAACTGTCTACAGAGGTATGATTGGCTCTCTACTGTACTTAACTTCAAGCAGACCTGACATTCAATTTAGTGTCTGTATGTGTGCTAGATTCCAATCTGATCCTAGAGAATCTCATCTTAAAACTGTAAAAAGAATATTTAGATATTTGCTTGGAACTAATAATCTTGGTTTGCTGTATTTAAGATCAAAAGAATACAGATTAGTGGGATATTGTGATGCTGACTTTGCTGGAGACAGAATAGAAAGAAAAAGCACCAGTGGAGGTTGTCACTTCATTGGAGCAAGTTTAGTCTCATGGTCAAGCAAGAGGCAGACAACCATTGCCTTATCTAATGCTGAAGCAGAATACATCTCTGCTGCTAGTTGCTGCTCTCAACTCTTATGGGTAAAACATCAACTTGAGGATTACTCTATTCATGAACATAACATATCTGTATGGTGTGATAATTCTAGTGCTATATGCTTAACTAAAAATCCAATTCAGCACTCTAAGGCTAAATCAAACATCACTTCATTAGGGATTATGTTCAGAAAGGCATCTTTGATATTAAGTTTGTTAAAACTGAAAATCAATGGGCTGATATTTTCACTAAACCCCTCGCAGAAGAAAGGTTTTTATTTATTAGAGATAATCTAAATATGCATTGCATTGTTGCATGACATGTCTGAATGTTAAGCTGTCTGTGCTAAATCTGTCTTTACCCCTATATACATGTTCTTTCAACTAAGCATTAGTTCAGGGGGAGTAATGATACAATAACTTAAGTGGAATATGTCTAATATGCTTGCTGAATTACTATGATTTTCTTTACATATTATCTTGCCTTTAAACATATCACATAAATAAAACTTGATAACCCTTTTTGATGTTGACAAAAGGGGGAGAAAGGGAGATTAGGGAGAAAGGAAGAAATGAATAAGGAGAAATAGAATAGGAAAATGAATATGATATGACCTGTTCACTTAAGAAAATTTCAACCTGTCTATATATGATATTTTCTTTGTTGATATTTTCTGAGGTTCATTAAATCATCTCAATGTTCGTCATCATCAAAAAGGGGGAGATTGTTAAGTCTCTAAAATGTTTGATGTGCATTTCCCTAAGTTTTGATGAAAACTAAACATTGGTTAATGATTTAATTAACCTACATATTGGTTGTTAACCTGTCTATCGAGTGTGTAGATTAAACAGACGTCCAACAAAGTGAAACAAGCAGGCGTCCAACAAAGTGAGACAAAGTAGACATCCAACACTGTTTGAAGATTGAAGCTTTCGTCCATCACAAGTGTTTGAAGCGCACGTCCAATAAAAATATCAGAAGGCCGCGCCGCGTCCACTAAAAATATCAGAAGGCTGCGTCTACTTAAAGTATCAGAATAGCACGTCCATCAAAGTATCAGAAAAGCGCGTCCAATAAAGTATGAGAATAGCCCGTCCACTAAGGTTATGGCTCGTCCAATGACGTGGCACTTGGAGCTCGTCCATTAAAGTCAGAATGTCTCGTCCAATGACGTGGCATATGGAGCTCGTCTATTATGGTCAGAATGTATCCATCCACTGAAGTAACTGAGACTCTCGTCCAGCAGAGTAACTGAGACTCTCATCGTAAAAATAATCGAGACTCTCATCCAGAAAAGTAATCGAGACTCGTCCGATAAAAAGTAACTGAGACTCTCGTCCAGTAGACTAACTGAGACTCTCGTCCAGTAAAGTAACAAAGGCTCTCGTACACTAAAGATGACAGAAGGTCTCGTCCATTGGAGTAACAGAAGTGCTCATCCACTAAAGGTGACAAAAGCGCTCGTCCACTAGCCTTTGGACTTGCTGAGCCCTTAATATGGAGCTCGTCTAATAGCCCGAATGAAAACTCAAATGACTAGATAGACGTGATTATTTTCAAAGATGGAAGCACTTATCTTATGAACGCAAACTCTCTAAGGATCATCATAATCTTAGTTCAAGAACCAGAAAGAGACTTGAAGCCTTCTCTCCTACTTAGTTTCACGATTACCAAGAAAAGTCATAAGCTACTCTCCTAAGAAACCTTGGATAATCAGAACCAAAGACCAGTTAAAGAATGCTTCCAACATGCTTTATTCCCTAGTACCTCTGGTCCTTACACGAAAAGAGAAGTGTACTCAGCAAAGTACAGAAAGCTCTTTACACAACTCTGATATGGCTGCATCACGATGCATAAAGCCATGATCCTTCATGTTAGAGTACAACCAACGACTCTATTGCATTAATGGCTGCCCAGAACGACTCTATTGCATTATTGGCTGCCCAGAACGACTCTATTGCAATTAATGAAGCTCTGCATGAAGCCAACATCTGAGGGGATGTCTCTAATGGATCCTAAATGTTTGAAGACCATAAATACAGAAGCCTTTGAAGATGAAGAACACAGAGAGAATACACACTGCATTAAAATGCCATTACTCTGAGCATTTATTTCTTCATTCTTTTATTCTTTATTCTTCAATCATTTTGAAGTTATTACGCAGACTTTCCTGAGCCTTACATTCAAACCACTCTGAGTGTTAGTGAAAGATCTGCCTGTGAGAAACTGTATTTATTACAAACCCAATCTCTCAAACAAACCCAAGTGAGCCTGAAGAGGCTAGGTGTGAAAACAATACTTGTCTTGATCCTGAAGAGACTAGGTGTGCAAATAATACTTGTCTTGAGCCTAAAGAGGCTAGGTGTGCAAATAATACTTGAGTCTGTAACCTTATCAGTTATAGTGGAAAAATCTTGGTGCTGCCAAGGACTGGACGTAGCTCTTTGATTTAAAGAGTGAACCAGGATAAATCACTGTGTTAATCCTTCTTCCCTTAAACTCTTTAATTGCTTTAGTTTTTCTTGTTTCTGCCAAATGTGTGTTGACGAATCTGGGCAAGTATATCCAGTCGTGCAAGTAATACGGTGGTGAGACCGTTTTATCGTTCCCACGAGGACTGCAACAAGTACTAGCACGTACCAATTCAACTACTATCTAAGCGATTCTTGGATTGAAGAGAGTTCTATGCTAAAAAAAAGTAAAACTAACAGAATAAGAGAAACAAACTCTTTTTGTAATTTTCTCAAATACTTGGAAGGCAATAAAAGATGGTTTTCAAATATGATAAAAGCTGTTGGGGTTAGGTTCACTAATCTTCATCCTCATGCAATGAAACAACTAACAAACAGTTCTACTTCAATTATGACAATCAATCCACTAAATTACTCAAGTCCCGATCCCTCGGATGACAAGAGCCTAAACCCACTAATAGACCCTAATTCCTTAGGTGGCCTAGATTAGTGAATTTGCATTAAGATTAGGGGTCATGCGATTGCTAATAAACCCAGTTCCATTCCTAGATACAAGGCTTACTAGGTGATAAATTTCAGTTCCGGTTTTAACACAAATTTTCCAATTGCATATCAAAACACAGATCAAGTCATGGGGGTGCTAGCCACAACAAGCATTAAGTACAGAAATCAATCACTCAATAACAAAGCAGAAACTGTATTGCAAGTCTAAATCAAATACATGAGAGTTCAGAAATAGCTACCCTAACCCCAACAATGGAGGTTTAGCTACTCATAATAATGTCCACAACCAAAGAAACATGGAAGAAGGAGAGAAGGGATTCCATGGGGGCAATCCTCCAGAAGCTGCCTCTGGTTCCAAGAGCCTTTTGGCTTTCCAAACTCGTAGCCTCCAATGTCTCCAAGGTGCCTCTTCAAATTCTGCCTTAAACAGCTTATAACAGTGATTCTGATTTTCGCACACTCGCGGGGCGAGATGTATCTCGCGAGGCGAGTATTAAACTTCTGGTCTTCCTTGCTTGGAAATCTCGCGAGGCGAGACAAGGTTCGCTAGGCGAACCAGAAAGGCTTGCATTTTCCTGGCACATTCAGCTCTCAGGGTCGCGAGGCGAGGTGTGATTCGCGGGGCGAACCAGAAAGATGACATTCTGCTGTTTCTGGCTGTCTTCAGTCATGGGGCAAGCATCATCTCGCGGGGCGAGCATTCCCAGAATTTCATTCTCCACTGTTTCTTTATTCCCTTGGCTCTAAGTTAACCAGATTTTTTTCAGTAATTCCTGCAAAACAACACACAAAACCACCTTCACCCGTTCCAAGGGAAAATCTAACAAAACCAACTAAATAATGCCTAATCTATATGAAATATGCATGCAAAAGTGTACAGCAAACATCATGTAAAATCACACTATCAAATCACCCCAAGCTTATTCAATTGCTTGTCCTCAAGCAATCACTAAGGCCAGTAGAATAAACAAAACATGGATAGTGAACTAAGAACCCAAGTCAATGATCCAAGTAATAGGCAATTCAAACAATTCAGCAAGAGACAATCAATTCAAGTCCAATTAGAGGCTTAGGTTCCTTAGACTCATGTTCTCACTGATTTGGGCACTCTTTCTCACATGAAGCTCACCCCAAGCTTGTTCATTTGCTTGGCTCTCTTTTCTCCCTCACTCAAGTGTTTAGGGGATAATACATTTCACTCAATTTTCCTCAAGGAATGAATCCTACCATAGGCTTGAATATCAACCAAATCTCTACTTTATTAATGAAAACAATTTAGAATCAAGAGGTCTTTCACTTGGTTGTAACGTGGCCATGGGATTAATCGTTAGGTGGGGCAATTAAGAAAAGGATATTTCAAAAAGGCTATACAAAATCAATCATTGCAAACATGACCTTCTAAAATACCTTTTGGGTTTCAATTCACTTTCCACCTTTCTTTTCTTTCTTTCTTTTTTTTTTTTGATTCTTTTCCCAAACTTTTTCGATTACCTTTTTACCCTTTTGTAATACTTTAGAAGGTCCCTTATCAAACTTATTTATCAAAACATTTCAGGGAACCAAGAAAAGCATTTTATTCTTTTAGGCTCAAAATTGGGCAACTAAGGGGTAGCATTTCATCATTCAAAGCTCAGGATGCCCGAAAAAATACCTATTGCCTCAATCATTTTCCAAACATGTTTTCAAAAATTTTTAAGCTTTGAAATGGTTTCAAGTCAAGTTCTAGAGAAAGCAAACCAAGAGGAATAACCACTCTACACAAAGAATGGGGTAAAATTTTAGTGAGTACCCCTTTGTGGCTCAAAATCTCACATTTTAGTTCAGAATCAATGAAAAAACACAAATCTTCAGAACCATATGCTAATTATCAACTATCCAAGATTATCTCAAACATTTTCATTTGCAGCCATATCACAAGAATAACAAATTGGGTTCCACAATTCACTATCACAAATTATTGGGCACTCAGTTCTCACAATTGGAGGCAAAATCTAAGCAAGGGCAGTCTAATCGTGTGATCATGCAAAACTATATGAATGCAACATGCAGAATGCAAATGCAAAATACCCCTACCCCAAGCTTAAAAATTTACATTGTCCCCAATGTAAACAATCAAGATGGAAAGAGGAAAAAAAATAAAATAAAAATGGAACAGCTTACCGAGGCGGTAGCGGGTGTTGGTTCACATGCCTAGTCAGAATGAACTGCATGAAAATTGGGTCATGGCCAGATGGGTGCTGACTTTTCTTCTTGCTCTCCCTTCCTTCTTTTCCCTGAATTCACTTGGCCATTTTATTAGTAAACGAAAACTCTTGATCTTCTCAAATTATTCAAGAGTTAAAAATCAAAAACAAAACTAACTAAAGAGAAGGGTTAAGAAAAGTTGGGTTACCTCCCAATAAGCGCTTCTTTAACGTCACTAGCTTGACGGGCTTCTTTCAATTAACCGGGGTCTGCTGGGCATAGAAATGCAAGAGCACTTTTCTTCCATGGAACTCCTGTAAAGAGCTGATTTTGCTTATAGGGCCAACATTTGTGCTTCCCTTTTGCCCCTTTCACTCTGGGCCTCTTGCCCTTTTTCTTACTCCTTCCCGGCGGAGGTTCTGTTTTCACAAGATGAGCTGATCCAACTTCATCACCAACTAATACATCGTTTGTCTTGCAGAGCTTCAGAGTTGCTTTCATGTTGTGCTTTTCCTTCTTCTCTGGAGTAGAGGGGTGGTGTTGATGTGCAATGACTTCCTTATCTACTGTATCCACCATGTCCATGCGGAAACACTCCTCTTCATCGCTCTTGCGATGCATAGCTTCCAATACTTGAAAGTTACTTCTTCTTCTTGCACTCTGAATTTCAACTGGCCTTTTTCTACATCTATCAAAGCCCGACCAGTTGCCAGAAAAGGTCTCCCCAGTATGAGCGGAACTTCAGCATCCTCCTCCATGTCTAAACCCACAAAGTCTGCTGGGAAGATAAACTTATCCACCTTTACCAGAACATCTTCCAAGATACCATAAGGATGCTTGACTGATCTGTCAGCTAGTTGCAATGTCATCCTGGTTGGTTTCACCTCTCCTCCTCCAAGCTTGTTCAACATGGAAAGCGGCATCAAATTGATACTCGCTCCCAAGTCACATAGGGCTTTTCTGATAGCCACATTCCCAATAGTGCAAGGGATTATAAAACTACCAGGATCTTTCAGCTTCAGAGGTAGCTTCCTTTGCAGTATCGCACTGCACTCCTCAGTTAAGGCAACAGTTTCGCCTTCTTTAATCTTTCTTTTCTTCGTGAGCAGTTCCTTCATGAATTTTGCATAATTGGGCATCTGTTCCAGTGCTTCAGCAAAGGGTATGTTGATCTGTAGCCTCTTGAAAATGTCAAGGAACTTGGCAAACTGTTCGTCTTTCTCTTTTTTCTTGCTCAAGTGAGGATAGGGCAACTTCACATAATAGGGGATCACTTGAGGTTTGTCTCCATCCTTCAAAATCTGACTCCTAGTTCTCCTCAAAATTGAATTCTCGTCTACTAGCTTCTCCCTCTTGTCTTGTTCACGGACCTTTTCTTCTTCCTCAACTATAACATCTTTACCTTTTTCTTCTTTTTTCTCAGCACTCACTTCTGTTTTTCCATCAACTTTCTGATTCTTCACCCAAGGTTCACCGCCCACATTCTCAAGACTTTTTCCACTCCTCAAAACAATAGCATTGCAATGCTCCTTCGGATTAGTTTGAGTGTTACCAGAAAAACCGCTGCTAGTTTGATCCGCTAGGTGCTTTGAAATTTGGCCAATTTGAACCTCCAAATTCTTTATAGAAGCATCGGTATTTTTCTGGTTCGTCATGGACAACTGCATAAACTAATTGAGTGTGTTTTCCAAGATAGAAACCCGATCTTGAAGCGGTTGTGTAGGAGGAGGCTTGCTTGTTTGCCCGGCATCTTGATTCCAACCAAAATTTGGTTGATTCCTCCACCCTTGGTTGTTGCCTTGTCGCCCATAGTTCCCCATATAATTTGCTTCTTCATGGGAACTAGGTGGTGCCTCACATCTTCCATTCTCATGATCACCTCCACAAAAATCACATCTCAGTACCTGTTGGTGTGGCATGGTCGTCCCTTGAACAGTTTGGAGTTGTTGTGGGAGTTGAGATAGTTGCTTGGTAAGAGACTCCAATTGTTGTGTCATGATCTTGTTCTGAGCCAACAATGCAGTTTGTGAATCTAACTCCAACACTCCCCTTCTTTGTGTGGGACCCCGATCATGATGCATCAAGTAATCATTAGCGGCCATTGCTTCTATCAAAGTCAGGGCTTCCTCTGCTGTCTTTGTATTCATTGAACCTCCAGCTGAGGCATCCAACATGTACCTGGTTGATGGCCTCAATCCATTACAGAATGTTTGCATCTGAGTAAGATCATCAAAACCATGATTTGGGCATCTTCGAAGTAATTCCTTTAACCTTTCCCAGGCGTCATGCAGAGTCTCACCTTCTTGTTGAGCAAAGCTTATGATGTCACCCCTTGCCTTTACAAATCTTGATGTGGGGAAGAACCTTGCCAGAAACTTTGCTTCTAAGTTGTCCCATGTAGTGAAGCTCCCCCTTGGTTGTGATTGGAGCCAAGACTTGGCTCTATCTCTTAGAGAAAAAGGGAACAATCTCAATCGAATTGCATCATCAGAGGCACCATTTATCTTCACTGTATCACACAACTCCAGGAAAGTGGAAATATGACTGTTAGGATCTTCCTTCTCCAACCCAGCAAACTGATTTTGTGAAACCATGTTGATGAGATTTGGCTTGAGTTCAAAATTGTTGGAGTTCACCGGAGGTCTCACTATACTAGTGACACGCCGGTTGAAATTTGTATTGGCATAATCACCAAGTGTCCTCCGTGGTGGTGGAGTATCTTCGCCATTCCCTGCCATCTTGAGTTCTTCTTCAGTAACCTGAGAGGTGGAAGTCTCTTGTTCTTCTCCTTGTTGTCTTAACAAATTCTGCTGTCTTGCTTGCTTCCTATTCTTCCTAGCTGTTCTTTCAATTTCGGGATCGTATAAGAGTTGGTCAGCTGGAATAGTACCTCGCATACACAAACAGTCTAGCAAACAAGATTGTTAGTAGTAAAGGTTAGCACACAACAGCAAACACACCAAAAAAAAATGACAGCACACAGTTTATAACAGAAAAGAAAAATTTTTAAAACAGAAAAATTTTGTGCTCAAATTAGTAACTAAAATGGATATGCTAATATTGAAATACAGTCCCCGGCAACGGCGCCAAAAACTTGTTGACGAATCTGGGCAAGTATACCCAGTCGTGCAAGTAATACGGTGGTGAGACCGTTTTATCGTTCCCACGAGGACTGCAACAAGTACTAGCACGTACCAATTCAACTACTATCTAAGCGATTCTTGGATTGAAGAGAGTTCTATGCTAACAAAAAGTAAAACTAACAGAATAAGAAAAACAAACTCTTTTTGTAATTTTCTCAAATACTTGGAAGGCAATAAAAGATGGTTTTCAAATATGATAAAAGTTGTAGGGGTTAGGTTCACTAATCTTCATCCTCATGCAATGAAACAACTAACAAACAGTTCTACTTCAATTATGACAATCAATCCACTAAATTACTCAAGTCCCGATCCCTCGGATGACAAGAGCCTAAAATCGAAATGCCAAACCTAAAAAGGTAAAAAAAATAAAAGCCTAAAAAGGCTGACCGAGCTAAAATCGACCGAGTTGAGGTCGAAATGCCGAACCTAAAAAGGTAACCAATGCCTATGGAAACCTAAAGAGGTAAATCAAGCTAAAATCTATCGAGCAGAGGTCGAAATGTCGAGCCTAAAGAGGTAAACAACACCTAAAGGTAGTTAAAGACCTAAAGAGGTTGACCGAGCTAAAATCGACCAACCCAATGTCGAAATGATGAGCCTAAAGAGGTAAACATTGCCTAAAAAGGTATTTAAAAACCTAGAGGTATTCAGAGCTCCAAAAAACTCGAATTAGTCGAGTAACACGTAAGAATATAAAAGCCGAGCAAGCTTGAGCTCCCAAAGCTGATAAGTAAAAACGAGGCATGAACATAAAAAACTTAGAAAATTTTCTAAGTAACTCGTAAGCAAGCACGTGATTTCATTAATAAAAAGGGGCAAAGCCCAGAGTACATAATATTTCAAAATAAAAGGGCATTTCCCTAGGAACAAGATACAAAAATTATTTTCCTAAGTTACTCATGGGCATCCCCATGAGCAACGGTTTCAACGGGAATAGCGTTGGGGTCATCCTCGGTACTCGGAGGCATAGCAGAAGATTGGTCAGGTAAGCTCATTTATCCTTCACCATCGGCTCCCTCCTCAGTCGCTTGCCCTTCAACCTCCTTTTCTTGAGCTACCTCTTCCTCATCCTCTAGCTCGGACCACGGAACTAGAATTCCATCTCTGTTAAAATCCTTGTCCACGACAGCAAGGGAGAAGTCAACATTCGGGGAGAAGTGCGGAAGCTGCTTCACAGCTCGGGAGAAGCATTGACGTGCTCCTTCATAATGGTAGCTTCGGCTTCAGCCAGATCAGATCGGAGCTTGAGATTGGCCTCCTTCTCGGCCTCTAGCGACTTCCGCAGCTCGAGATTGGCCTCCTTCTCGGCTTGAAGTTCCTCGGCGACCTTCTGAAGATTGAACCGCTCAGATTTTTCTATGTCTAGCTCGGCCTGAAGAGCAGTCTTACCTTTTTCCAGCACTGCTTTTTGGGCCTCCAGCTGGCCAACGGCCCGAGCTTGCTCATACACTTGGCCACAGCTTGAGCCAACTCATCCCTCACTTTCAGGGCACGAGCCGCATCAGCTTCATCATCTCCATCTTCTTTCCAGAAGCGGGTAATCGAAGCTATCCGAAGGGCATAGGCAGCAGCAGCCTCCATGCTTCCACCAGCTCCTTGCTCCAGCAAAAGACGGGCATCAGTAGGTTTGAGCACCTGGCCGTCGATGACTAATTTCCTACAGTAAGTCGGACTTTGAAAAAGGCCAACTTGAAAAATTTGTATGAACTCTTGTAGAGCCCAATGATTCCCCTCCGCATAACCCCACTCAGGGAGATCCAACCGACCCGATCTCCAAACCTGACTTTATAAAAGTAAAGGAATTTAGGAGCAGTAGCCACCATTCCTATATGCCCACAAAGAATTTGGAAAGCCTTTAAAAAGGCCCAGCTGTTTGGGTGGAGTTGAGTAGGGGCAACATTCATAATTTTCAAAACATCACACTCAAATTAGGTAAATGGCAAGGTAACTCCAATTTGCTCAAACATGGTTTTATATACGTATGTGAAAGAAGGTTGATCTGGAGCAGCATGAAGGAAGACGTGTTCATTCTTAGAACATGGCAAACACTCTACAATGCCACTAGAAGAAGGAGATTTGTTTTTAATGGACGAAAGGGATTCAGAATCCCTAAAGTTTGAATGAAAGGCTCCCGCATCCAGCCTTACCCAGAAATTCCCAGGAATAGTAATATCTGGGTATGGGACTCTAGGCATCCTATTGGTGCGCTTACGGCACTTAGGGACGGGTGTGGCATCAGGAGTAGCAGAGCTACTCTCATCAGAAGAGGAGGAGGCACCATTAGCACCGCCACCACCATAAGAGGAAGACAGAGAAGGATGAGGAGAGCCCCCAATTGGATTGATTTCAGGCTCTATGATCTGAACCCCAGAAGAGGCATTCTGGGATACCTCGAATGAAGTCTCCATGGCTAAAAAAGCAGAAATGAAACTGGAAAAAAGAGATGAAAATGACGTACCTCGAATAGGAATGGGAGTGTAAAAGCTTGGACAAGAAGAGGCTCGAGAGAAAAGAAAATTGAAGGTTCATGGAAAGTAAAGCCCTGTATCCGGAGCTCGCTCAATTTATAGAAAAAGAATAACGTTTCAAAAAAGAAATGAAACGTTACTTTTCGAAGTAATGATGGTGGTTGTTGACGTGCGAGAGAAGAGAAACGTCCCTTCAAGTCTGCGCAAATTCGGCACACTAATGGAAAAGAAACACGTGGCAGAGACATCAGAATATACGCTGTCATCAATTAAAAATATGAGCACGCAGCCGCAGAGCAGGCCTCGGAAATAATGCCATAAAGGCCACGCATCACAAGCCAGCTTTGCCTTAATGACAAAAGGCAACGTCTCTTTTCATCTCGGGAACCAGGAAACTTTGGTCACAGTGCAAAAATAAGACGACTACCTCCATCTCGGCTAGGATCGACTCCTTCAAAGAAGCTTCCACGCTTTCGAAAAGCTCAAAGCTTGGGGGGCTCGTATATGGGCCGAGGTGTAAAGCTCCGCCGAAGTGTGAAGCTCGGTCGCCTGAAGTGTTCGTCCAAGTAAAAGACATATATAGACCGAAGTGTGAAGCTCGGCCACTTACCTCACCAACTTGAAAGGCTAGAGAGACCAAGTTCCTAAGCTCGGTCACCCGAGGTTGAACGATTGGCAGAGGTACAAGGTCGGTCATTGAAACTATGGTAAAGAGGGGAGGAGAACCTACACCATAAACCTTAGATTCTCCAAAAAAGGTTTTTAAAGGCCAAGCTCGGCTACTATCATGAAAACTTTTACGCTTCTACTAGCTCAAAGCTTGGGGGGCTTGTGTACTGACCGAGGAGTAAAATCTGGCCACCGAGCTTGGATACCCGATCCGATAAAGGTGGGAAAGATAAGATATTGATATTATTTTTAATGATCATGATGTTATCTCAAATAACCTTATCTGGTTAGAAGAGATAAATCTCTCAAATTAAGAAAATCATATCTCAAAAAAGATTTAAGAGATAAGAGGAGATAAATCCAGATCTCTTAAAGATATGGGGATCCTATTATAAAAGGAGGAGAACCCAAAAGAGAGAGATACTTTTCACTAACCTAGGTGAATCTCCCTTAAGCGTATTAGAGAAACTAGCTCGACCAAGAGACTATTGAAGAGTCCTTGCTCGTTGGTATTCATCAGATACAAGATTAGGGGATTGAGATCACTGTATGACCAAGGGTTGATACAAGAACTACGTCCGACTTTGATTCCCATTGGGATACGTAGGACCGGAATATAATATCCTGTCAAGCCATAATCTAAAGCAACCCCGGTGTTCACTCTTAGTTAGACGTTTTACGATGAGATTCCGACAAATCGGATCTCAACAGGAGAGTGGTGACACGTTTGTTTTGGTGGGATTAAGAAACTAAGTTTGTTGAGATTGATATCTACTATACAAACACTTTTGGACCTCGTTTTAAAAAAAAATGTAAAAAAATAATATCATAAGTATTTGATATTATGATTTAGTCAGCCTTCCTTAAGAAATTTGAATTATAAAGGCTAACCATGATGATATTTCTCATGTACATAGTACATTGCTTGCATGAAAGGCCAAAACATCACCAAATTTATTCACAATCCAACTGACTTGTTCCATCACCACATAACAAGTGCAACAAACTGTTGTCAACATCAAATTTACGCCTCCAAAACATTACAGGATCTGTACTTGCGAACCTATCTCAAAGATCTCTGTCTTTTATTTTCAATATGATTGTATCATGCTATTCATTTGAAATATGTCAGCATCTAACATTTTCCTATGTGATCTTAGCAATCCAATAAACATGGGATCAAGCAATTCTGATTATCATTAAAACCAACCACATATCATCTCCTTGAATTAGCATCAATCTAGCTTTACACCTAAACCTTGTCAAAGGTCTATGATCCCTCTTTTGATGGTTTTCCGTATTAACGTGTATTTTTCTGTACAACCCCCTGGCTACAACAAACGAGTGCCCGCCAAACTATATCTTTATTCTTATTAGTGTAGTTGTCCGTGCGAGATGCACATATATCCGTTAGATGATTATTTTCATAATATTTTTTTTATAAATAATTTCAGCATAACAATATTAAATATACTTTTTTTTAAATATATAAAATAATACTACTGTGTGCAACAGTTGGATTCGTATATTCAATAATTAGCTGAAAAGGAGAAGAACCAAGAATGAAAAACAATAATTAATATATTATTTAACTAATCAATTAATAATAATTAAATAATTAATTAAAATTTAAAAAAAAGACAGCTGAACATAATCCTCAGATCCGCTATTGACATGTGTCATTATGCAGTGACCAGATACTCAAAACCGCATTAGAGAACAACAGCCCAAATAAAAAAATAATAAAAAATGAGTCCCTAGAATAAATAATACAATAAATAAAATAATTAATTAAATATTTATTATTAAAAAAAGGCAGAGACTGAAATTTTATGTGGACCCCGCCCACGATAAGTGTCACCCATTTATTCGTCCATAGTAAAATCATGTTACAAATTTATTGTGACAACAAGCCCTAGAATAAATAATACAATGATTAAAATAATTAATTAAATTATTATTATTAAAAAGACTCAGAATAAAAATATATGTGGGACTCGCCCGTGACATGAGTCGCCCGTTTAATCGTGCAAAGTAAAACGATGCAAGAAATTATTTTAAGAAAAGGCATATAATAAATAATACGTTAATTAAAATAATTAAATAAATAATTATTTTAACAAAATTCCAGAGGACGAAAAATTCGTTAGACTGAAATTATATGTGGATCCACCCATGACACGTGTTGCCGGTTTCTTCATCCACAACAAAATCATGGTAGAAATTTATTTTAAGAGAAGGCCCCATAATAAATATTATAATAATTAAACAATTAATTAAATATTTATTATTAAAAAAATTGTTAGGCTGAAATTATACGTGGATCCACCCATGACACGTGTTGCCAGTTTATTCGTCCACAGCAAAATCATGCTACAAATTTATTTTAAGAGAATGCCCCATAATAAATATTACAACAAATAAAACAATTAATTAAATATTATTATTAAAAAAATCATTAGGCTAAAATAATATGTGGATCCACTTGTGACACGTCTCACCGGTTTATTCGTCCACAGCAGAAGCATGGTAGAAATGTATTTAAGAGAATGCCCTAGAATAAATAATACAATAATCAATTAAGTAAGTATTATTAAAAAAATGCCAGAGGATAGAAATATATGTCAGCCCTGCCCTTGACACACGTCGCCGGTTTATTCGTCCACAGTAAATGCAAGGTTGAAATTTAAAAAAAAAAGAGAGAAAGAGAAGGCCATATAATAAATAATAATACAATAATTAAAATAATTATGTAAATATTTTTTATTATAAAAAATCAAGAGGCCAAAAAATTCTAATGAGAGAGGCCCATGACACGTGGTGCCCGCCTATTCGTCCACAGTAAAAGCATGACACAATATAATTTAAACAAATTATATATTTTTATAAAAAATAATATTTAAATTGTTAAACACAACAAAACCAAAACCACAAAATTAGAGCTGGGACCCGCCACGAACACATGTCGTCATCCAATTCGTCTACAGAGTGACAAGATGGACAAAAGCTGGGGCGATTCCCAAGCTACACCATGTCTCAAGAAGGAATTAAAAATAAAAATAAAGAATAAATATCAAACATTAAAAAAGTATAATTTAACCAATTAGTTATAACAATGATACAAAAAGGAGAAGGTTCTAGAATAATTGATACAAAAATTAATAAAATATTTAGTATATTTAATATTAAAAAAATAAATAATAACAAAAAAGATGTGTGAGACTCACAGGTGACACGTGTCAAAACTTCATTCGTGCACAGTAAGAACTTGTTCCCCATTAAACTTTAGAAAAAAAGACAAAATCCAAAAATATTTATGGGCCCGTCAGTGACATATGTGACTACTAGGTTGTTGTACAGTAAACTAATGCTCTCCATTGTTCGCACCAGATTAATTAATATCAATAAAAAATAATATTAATTTGTTAAATTAGTCGAAACAAGAGGAGGAAATTTTAGGCAGGACCTGGCCGAGACATGTGTCACTTCGTCATTCGGCTACAGCGTCATATGACTTGAAAGTTACAACACGTTCCCCAAATAATGATCCCAAATAGTAATAAATAATAAAGGTTTGCAATAAAAGACAAAAGTTAAATTAAAAGAAGACAAAAGAAAAAATTGTAATACATAAAAGTAAAGGTTCTTTTTTAATTTTTTTTAATTAAACAAAAATTTTTTAATTTAAAAAAATGTTTTATTTAACAATGCTTTTAAATAAAATTTTGTAATTTAACAATGTTGTGAAATCAATAATGCTTTTAATATTTTTTAAAATAAAATAAATGTTTTTAATTTAACAATGCTTTTAATATTTTTTTAAATAAAATAAATGTTTTTAATTTAACAATGTTTTAAATAAAAAATGTTTTTAATATTTTTTAAATGAAAAATGTTTTTAATTTAACAATGCTTTTAAATAAAAAATATATTTAATAAATTTTCTGATAAAAAATTTGTTAATTAAAGAGAATGTTTTAAAAAAATACTAAAAATATGTAATTTTTTTAATTAAATTTTTTTGGTAATTTATTTAATATCAATAAAAAATAATATTAATTTGTTAAATTAGTCGACACATGAGGAGGAAATTTTAGGCGGGACCTAGTCGAGACACGTGTCACTTAGTCATTCGACTATAACATCATATAACTCCAAAGCTGCAACACGTTCCCCAAATAATGATCTCAAATAGTAATAAATAATAAATGTTTGAAATAAAATACAAAAGTTAAATTAAAAGAAGACAAAAGAAAAAAATTATTACATAAAAGTAAAGGTTTTTTTTAAATATTTTTTTAATTAAACAAATTTTTTAATTTAAAAAATTATAAAAATGTTTTTATTTAACAATGTTTTTAAATAATTTTTTCTTAATTTAACAATGTTCTGAAATCAATAATGTTTTTGATATTTTTTAAATAAAATAAATGTTTTTTATTTAGCAATGTTTTTAATAAAAAATGTTTTTGATATTTTTTAAAATAAAAAATATGTTTTTATTTAACAATGTTTTAAATAAAAAATGTTTTTTATTCAACAATGTTTTTAAATTTAAAATGTTTTAAATTTTTTTAAATAAATTTTTTATTTAAAAATGTTTTAAAATTAAAAATGTTTTTAATAATTTTTTTTTAATTAAACAAATGTTTAAAAAAGATTTTAAAAAATTTAATTTTTGTTAATAAAAAAAAGTTGGTAATTTAAAAAATATTTTTTACTAAAAGAAAAAAAAAGGCGAATTTTTTTAAATAATTTTTTTAATGAACAAATATTTTAAAACATATTTGAAATAAAAATTTACTTTTTTTTAAATTAACAATTTGTTAAAATTTACAAATAATTTTTTAAAATAAAATAAATGTTTTTAGTTTATTTTTTAAAAAACAAAAATTAATTAAAAATATATGTTTTTATAAAAATATTTTCAACAGTTAAAAAAATTTAATAAAAAATATTTTTTTAAATAAACTTTTTTATTTAAACAAGATTTTAATTTTAAAAATAATTTTCTAAATAAAATAAATGTTTTTAATTTAGATGTTTTTAAATATTTTTTTTAAAATTTCTAATTATAAAAAAGTTAACCAAAATTTTAAAAAAATATCAATATAAAAAAATTATTTTTTTTAACAAAATTTAATTTTTTTCAAAAAAGATGATGTGTGTCGCCATTAGGGGATCTACCGTGAAAACTAGATCCCTTATTAATATATTGTAGATTATAGATATATATTTTTATTGTCTTTTCCGTATCCCAAATCCTCTAATTTTCCCATACTCATTGTAAACATAAAATGCAGCTTCAGTACCAGTGATCTCCAATGTCCATTACCTTATTGCGAGTTAAATCTTTTCTTAACATCTCTTTTCTAATGTACTTCTATTGCAATGCTTCGCCTTTGCCATCACATAGATTGTAATCCTCGTCCAGGTAATCCGAGATTACTTTATTCCTTCTTCTATTGTTGTTACTTTACTCTTTCTTGAACATATGAGATTTTGACGACATCGAGCACATATTTAACTACATTAACTATCCGACCCTTTATATACCTAGAGATCATTAATCATGTTGTATGGTGTTGGGATGTACAAATAGCATTTTTAAATAAATAATGTGTAATTCCTACAATCCAATTGTTATTTCTTTATGTCATTACTGCAACTACATATAACAACTTGATTCTAAAATTCGACCTGTTACTCACCTTCGATTAACAGCACACTGTCCAATTCCTCCTTCGATTGGTATACTGTAAACGCGTATGTGCAAAAGTAGTGCCTCAAGATGTCCAACTCCACTTCTTTGTAAGCAAATTTGTTTACTTTTATCAAGGGAAGTACTACATGTAATATTGTCACTACAGTTATCTCTCAGTTTAAATCTTCAAGTTGAGTCTTGTCATTATTTCCATTGAAACAATTCTGCTAGAGCTAAGGAAAGTATCTTTCAGTCAATTTACGACTTGAAAGTAAGATTTAATAAATAAATAAATAAATATGAAAGATGTAAAAATGTGTTAAGCAACGTCAAATTTTGAATCGTTGACGAGGGAATCAGATGCCGTAAATATTTTTTTGAGTTGGCATCTTTTATGCACAATGGTGTTGTTTGGTGGATGGGATACCTATATAATAAAATGTTTATTGCTCATCCTAAACACTATACCCACTAAAGTGACACCAATTCGTATCAGGATTGAGCTATGATACACCATCCATATTTTACACCATCCACTATACCACCCATATGACAAATTTTGGGCCAATCAAATTGCCATATAGGTTTGTCAAAATTTCAAACTTTCTAGTTGTATTATACTGTAGTCAAACTATATGAATACAGTATATTGTAGTATAATATATGTGTTTTTTATATTTGCAAATTTAACTCATATTAAAATAATGTTTTTTATTAAAAAACTGATTATATTGCAAAATATTATTGACAACAAACATTATTTTAATTCATATTAAAATATTATTTTGCAATATAATCAGTTTTTTTAATTAAAAAACATAATTTTAATATGGATTAAATTTGCGAATACAAAGAGTACATATACTATACTACAATATATTGTATTCATATATTTGATTACAGTAGAAATACAACTAGAAAGTTTGAAATTTTGACCAAACCCATATGGCAATTTGATTGGTCCAAAATTTGTCACATATGGGTGGTATAGTGGGTGGTGCAAAATATTATTTTGTAATATAATCAGTTTTTTTAATCGAAAAATATTATTTTAATATGGGTTAAACTTATGAATACAAAGAGTATATATACTATACTACAATATATTGTATTCATATATTTGACTATAATAGAAATACAACTAGAAAGTTTGGAATTTTAACCAAACCATGTGATAATTTGATTGATCCAAAATTTGTCATATATGATGATATATTAGGTGGTGTAAAATATGGATGGTAAGTCCAACCCTTCGAATCAACTATATTAAGTATATCCTATTATCCTTGTTATTTGTTTTGGAAAGGAGATACAATTGGAATATACCGTAATATATTGTAATTTTTTCGTGGAGTTTAAAATTACCAACCAACTTGCTTGAAGTTGATATGCATGCGTGTGTCCAGCAAGCAGCAGCCCATTGTGGGTCAAAACATCTTCGGGCTAAGTTAGTTGACACATGATAATTTGCTAGCTTATCCAAGCCTTTCGTGGGTTACAAGTCAAATGGGTTGATCTATTGACCTATACCCTGTTTTTATTATAAGGAAAAATTAAATATAACACATATATTAAGATGATTAGTTTATCTTATTTAATATTGTTGATTTTATTTAAAAATTTAAAAAAACACATATATTATTATTTAAGTTTGTTATTTAAATTATCCTTCATCTTATTCATTAAGCTTGTGTTGTTGGGAATAAAAATAGTCATTAGAAAACAAAATTTATATTAAATGAAGATTATTTTGAGAATAACATTATTAAATTGAATAGAAGTAGTTAAAATTTGTTTATATATTGAAGCAAAAAATTTGAGATTTTTTTACTTATAACAGAGAATAGAGTGAGTACTTTATTTTATTTTATTTTATTTTAATAATATACTTCAAACTTATAATAAAATGAAACAAATAAGTAACCTTAAAAAAACTTAAAAGAAAATGTGACATACAATAATTTTAAAAAATACGTTATTTGTCTTTTATACTACATGATAACAGAAATTTAAATTACATATTTTTAAGTTTGAAACAATGAAGAGCTATAATATAATATGACAGTATAATGTTATATAGTAGAAGTAAAAAAATTGGTTCTTCGAATTTTCAGTCGAATTTGGGTTGGGTCAAAGTAATATCGAACTTAAATTTTTATAGGCATGTACTCATACAATTGTTTCATCCACCCCTACATTTCTTTTATTAAAAAGATTATTACAAAAATACCCTTAAAAAAATCTACTCTAATTTTTTATCCACTTATCTCTCATCTCCCTCCACCCCTCTTCTCTGTATCTTCATCCACGACTCTGAAACTCCCACAAAGTCTCTGTAACCTAAAGATAGAAAATCCACATCAATAACCTGATAAAAAAACACCACACAAACTTCATGAAGCTTAATTCAAAGTCACATTTGATTATTATATTAATTACCTTAAAAGCACATTTAAACTTATGCATAATTGATAGTATCAAAATTACACATATTATATTGTTAGCCTGAAATATGAATAATTAACATGATGCAGACATGTACGCCGGGGGTTGAGAGGATCGAAGGAGTGGGGTAATAATAAGAACATAGGGTTCTGAAAAAATGTTCATAGTATTTGTTTGTAGTTGGTTTGAAAAGGTAAAAGGGCCCTTTGGGTGAAACCTCACTATAACTCATTACGACAGACCCTAAAATCACGCAGGAGCAAGGAACAAGAAGAGAGGAAGAAGAAGTAGAAGAAAGGAAGCGGGAGGGAGTGGGAGTGCGAACAGAAGAGAAAAGGAAGAAAGGGGTGGGGGTGCATACGCGTAGAGAAAGATGAAGGGTTTTGAAATTCATAGGGATAAAAATGTCATTATATGTACTAAAAATTAGATGTGCGGGGTGGATGGAGCATGTGTGGGATACATGTAGCAGCTCCCATTTTTAAAATACCACTCATACTTTATGATGGGCTACTTGAGTCGATCCATCAAGTTGGACCCATTTTGACAAGTATAATCTTACGTGCTTATAGTGTGACATCCATAATCTTAGGTTCCTATAGTGCTATTTCTAATAATTAATTAATGAAAAAAATATGTATAACAAATCTTATATGTTATGTTTAAAAGATCATTTTTATTAGAGAAAGGAGATACCATTGGAAGATATCCAAAATATATAATTTTTTTCGGAATTTAAAACAATCAGCCAACTTTCTGGTTGAATTGAAGGTGATTCTTTTTTTTTTTGGGATCAATTTATATCAGTATTAGTTTTTTTTTACTTAGATCAAATTCCAATCATTGATTTCATTTTCATCAAACGGCGTAAACTTTAAAATCACAGTCAATGCTGGATGAAAATTTAATCAACAGTACTTAGGATTTAGGCCCCGTTTGAGTAAATAACTTAACTAAGCACTTATAACATAAGGCCTTATTGTACAAGAGTTTATGCCATAAGAGCTTGAATTCAATAAGTCATGTGCGTTTGGATGCATATTTCCAAAAGCACTTATACAAAATTAAGGCGTTTGAATACATTACAAGTGCTTAATTTTGCGCCGGGCACTACATCACCAGCGCTGAGCGCTGGCTTCTGGTTTGCACTCTCGCGACACGAGCCAAGGTTCGCGTCGTGAGAGTGCAAAATCACTTCCCGCATAGGACCAGCCACTGGCGCCGCACTGATCTGTTTCCGGCGTTGGCGCTGGCTGCAACAATTTGGCGTATGGTACTCATAAGAGCTTATGAAATGGCATAAGTTAGTTTTCCTAACTTATGAGAATAAGTTAAAAACAACTTATGAAATGCCATAAGTTCTTTTCATAAGTTGTGGCAAACACGTGGCATAAGAACTTATGGCATCAGATAAGTCATAAGGAGCTTATTTAAGCTCTCACAAACGGGGCCTTAGTACAACTGAAAAATGACTTATATAATTTACTTACTGTGCCTATTCATATTTGATAGACTTTACTTTAAAATTTAGTGAAAATCAATCTCTATACGCCCTCTCTTTAAATTAGCAAAGCCCTTGGAGTCTGACTTCCATTCACACTTTGTTTTTCCCTGGGAATTCCTCAAGGCTTCAATGGAATTATTTATAAACTTTGCTTATATCTATTTAGACTTTAGACGGGCAGAGTTTTTCTTTTTTCTTTTTCTTATGTGTGGGATTATTTCTAAAAACTTTCATGGATGCAATTATATTATACACAGGTCATAATAATTATTATTAAAATATTTAGGCAAGATCCAACGGAGTTGGAGTTACAAAACGACCACTGATTCGTTCATTGTTTGTCCTTTGAAGACGTAAAATGTGTTAGTGGTCCTGCACCAGCTAAGAAATGACCCATGTCCAGTTGGAATGCTCAAGTAGAAATACTTTCAACCAGCTAAGAAACGTCGACCCATTTCCAAAACAAAACACCAAACGTGGAACATGACCTATTCAATGCCCTTTTCTCTATCAGTATTTTTCATCCACAATATTTGGAATTTACAACTAGTCGCATTATTTTTTTTTTTAGACTCTCTCTTTCTCTTTTAAATCTATTGTATTAATTTTTAGTGGACTTTAACAATTGTTTTAAAGAATAAAAACTCTTACATTCAGAAACTCTAGTTAAAAAAGGAAGGAAAACTCTTATATTTCCTTATACTTAGTAAGTTGGTATAGAGAGCATCATTATAAGTCAACTTCAAAGCTTTCAATGTGATCTTTGAAGGTTATCAAGTTCTTTTTTTATCTGTTAGATTTGATAGGTTAATATCAATTAAATATCACATGGAATTCCAAATCCAAACCCTTTAACGGCTACCATATGCGAAAAGGAAGGCTTTTCTATCTTTAGGACATGCTCTGGCTTGGGTATGTATGGGAACCACTTGTCCTTTTGTGCACTTTGTGGGTGGATTTGGTTGTCAACTACTCAACTCCGTGGTTACATTCCATTTCCCCCCTCTTCTCACTTAATTATTTTTATAATTTTTTTGACAAAATTATTTTAATAAATTTTTTTAATTATTAAATAAAAATATTAATTATATTTTTATAATTATTGTCAAAAAATTCATTAGATATTATTTTTATGTAATATTGTATGTGAAAATAACGAGTTACTCACATGTAACACCATATATCATAGACTGTTTATTTTGAGTATTTTAAAAATATTTTTGTAATTATTTATGCCAATAATTGTCAACAACCGTCTCCACTTTGCAACTTTTAACCTTTAATTTACGTGCAAATAACTCACATTTCCCAATTGTGAATATAAAAACAAAGAAAATTTGATCATTCGAGGTTTTCTACTCACATGGGATCCATAATCTATAATCAATAATAATAGTAGTAGGATTTGCGAGCTAAACTTTTGGTAGCGCAACTTGTTGGAAGTCAATCTACCTACCAGCTTTTAATGGAAGAATAACATGTTGGCTTTTCATGGTCTTTGTAACTCGACCACCATAAAACCATGAAGGGTAAATGGTTAAAAAAAAATTGAAACATTGAAATGATTGGCATAGCTGGACTGCTGGAGAAGTACAAACATTTTGCTTCTTCATGATAGCTCACTCAAAAAGAGCTAATAATAAAAAATGTGATAAAAAAAGCTAATAATATATAATCATACGTATTGAGACATGTTTTGAATTTAAAGAGTGTATTATAAAATATATGTTTTCACCATTAACATATATTTAAAAGGTTGTGTTGGCCTACTTTTGATGTAATACTTTTTCTTTTTTGGGTCTAATAAGACTGAATGAGAAAAGGTTAAAGTGCATTGGGAGAGTTTAAATCCACACACATATTTTATGTCTCGTAGCTAGCTTAATCAATTGAGTGGATGATTTGAATCAAAATACTTGTTAAATTGTCATATAAAATAAATCATTATGATTAAAAATGTTGATAATGTTTAAAATGTATTTTATGTATTTATCAATATGTAGTTGGTCCGAGTAGTAACGGGTTCAGGGGACCCCAATTGAGAGATTAGTATTAACATTTAAGATTGGGCCCAATTGAGGGAGTGAGTTGATTTGTATATTAAGTATGGGAGTCACTTTGTTGTCCAAAAAGTCTAGACAATTTAGACTCAAGCTTCCCAACTTATATACATTACAACCTTCTTTATTTTGCCCAACGTGGGACTTTATTCTCCAATACTCCCCCTCAAGTCCAACTGGTGATCCAGTTGTGACTTGCTCAATTTGATTTATGATATATTTTTTTATGGGCTTGTACTCATTTTTTGTTGAGCCTCAGAGGCCTTAGGTCCATTTTTTTCTTGTTGTCTAGGCTTATGCCCTTTGTTTTTGAGTCAGAGGCCTCAATTTCATTTTTTTTTCGGAATTTTTTTTATAAATGGGCTCTGATACCATATTAGCATTTAAGATTGGGCCCAATTGAGGGAGTGAGTTGATTTGTATAGTAAGTATGAGAGTCATTTTGTTGTCCAAAAAATCTAGACAATTTAGACTCAAGCTTCCCAACTTATATACATTACAACTTTCTTTATTTTGCCTAATGTGAGACTTTATTCTCCAATAATTAGTCTCATTAGTTGTGCATGAAGAATATCTCGAGAAGAAAAAAAAATTCAATACTTTCAGAGATTTGTCTCGGTAGTTGTTCTCATGAAAAAAAAAATGTATTATACATATTTAACCATTATAGTGGTAAAGAAAATAAAGTCTAAATATTTGATCAATGACAAAAAAAAAAAAGTTAATAAACTAATGGCCAAGTGGATAGTTTTCAGATTAAGAAAAAGAAAGGAGTTATGGGAATAGATGAGATTTATGGGGGTGAAATTGTGGAATAGAAGAAGTTTCAGGAACACACACTATATTAGTTCTGGTTTACATTCAAGCCCCTTTCCTTATTCAGCCTCAGCTTCAACGAGAAGAGAGAGAAAGTCTGTGTGAGAGAGAGAGAGAGAGGGGTGGTTGCCCCTCTACGAAGGAGAACCCTAGGACTGAGAAAGAAACTTTGCTTTGCTTTCAAGCCCTTTTTTCTGTGCATTTGAAGATCTCGAATCTTCAATCTGCAAAGGTGAGTTTTTTTTTTCTTTGGTTGGGTTTTCTAAAACGAAATTACGTTTGGGAGTCGAATTCATCTCCATTTCCATGCTCAATCAGCTTAAAATTACTGCTTGATTGATTTCCCAGTGCTGCCTTGCAGCATTTTTTTTTCATGAACATTGGTTTCCTGGATTTTTTTTCTTCTAAATGCATGTCCCCCCCCTTCACCCCCATAAATTCATGTTTGGGTGGATTCTATAGGAAATGCAGCAAAGTTTCGATCTTTGATTTTGTTCTCACATGGGACCTGGGCATATAAAAGAAAAGAGCAACTTTAGCTAATTGAGAGAGAACAATATTTTTTCCTCCCTTATAAGTTTTTCTTTCCCGGAAGCTGAACTCTTGATTGGAATTCTCTTTTCGAGCATTGCTGATAATGAACATTGGAAATGAATGGACCAATCACCAATCAATATTTGATCCTCTTGTACTGCAAGAGAAGGGCAGGCAACATTAGTTAACCATCTGGAATAATATATATGTAAACTGGAAAATTTGGGTTGTTCATGAAATGGCTGGACAAACTTTAGAATTATATTTGGGGCAACAAAGAAAAGGAGAGATTCATAAAGCTGCTAGTGTTACTGTACAGTTGTACTTTTGTCTCACTGATGTTTATTCTTTTATGGATTCCTGGGCTATTTAGATCTTAGGCATTTATCTTACTGAAGTATCTAGTTTATTCATCTATGGTCGTTGAGATTACTATGATGTTTTTATTTTTAGTTTTTATTTTTTGTGAAGCTGCCTTGGTAACATGCAGGGGCCTTCTTTTCCTAGACTCTCAGTAATAAAAAAATATATGAGGAATCAGGAATCTACCGTCGATGAATGCATACATTCACATAAACGTCTAATTTCAATTATTTGGAACATTTATAGACATGCTTGTGCCCTTTTAATGTCTTTTTATTAGACTGCCTTGGAGAAGGACATTCCCAATGTTAGGTTATAGTACTTGTTAACTGGGAAGTGGAAAATAAGCACATACGATGATCGCATCGTCTTGTTTAAATTTTCTCTGCAGGCTCCTTCGATAATTGCCTACGGTCCTTTTATTCTCTTCTTTATCTTTATCTGTTGATGTAATAATTGGCCACATTCTCTGGTAATTCATAGCATGTTCTTGGCAGATTTTGGTTCTTCTTCTATGGCAAATTCAAAAGGCTCGACGGGCATCAGAAATTTGATGTATTCTGGAAAGCATGTCCTGCTTCCGCCTAAAATTCCTTTTCCTACTGTTTCCCAAGCACATGCTGATTATATGCCAAATCCTGCAATTGGTTCAAAGGTTGTGCAGAAAACTAGAGAGGGAAACATACATCACCAGCGTACTTCGTCTGAGAGCCTTGTTATGGAGGAGCAACCTTCATGGCTTGATGATCTTCTTAATGAGCCAGAGACACCAGTCCGAAGGGGTGGACACCGGCGTTCATCAAGTGATTCTTTTGCATACTTAGACACAGCTAATGTTGCTAACATCGGTTATGCAGATCAAAATGAATATAAATTTAGGAATGTGGTATCTATTCCATCTTGGTCATGTCAAGACTTTGATCACAGCAAAGATGCTCATCATATGCCCATGCATGCAGCAATGAACTCAACAACAGTGAAAAATAGGGCATGGGACTCTTGTCTAAATACTGTGACACATCCAGGTGGTGTTCCCTCTGGCAAAGACAATGTTTTTCAGAGTTCAGGATTGTCATGTCTACCACATGAAGCAGATGGGGTTCCATCAACTGCAAATGAAAAGCATAATTCAGTAGAATCTGGTGCACTGGATGCAAAATCATCGTCTGACAGAAAGGATGGTTCTAATGCAAAGTTATCAGCTTCTGAAACAGAGACAAAACGTGCTAAACAGTATGTAGTTATTTTGTTTGTTTTCTGAATTTATGGCTTTACAGTTATATCCTTGATTTTAGCACATATATGATTTGGAGGCTGTAAGTTCTGGTGAATGTTTTGATACTCTGCTGCTTTTCTCTCTCCATTTGCTTCTTCATGCAATCTGCTTATTTATAGCATATCCATGAAGTCATGCCATGCATAGTTTGTCCAGATAGTTCTTACAAAAAAAATTAGGTTATTAAATGAGGGTTATGCACATGGTGCATAACTTTTTAATAAATAGTTATAACAATAGTTGTGGCACAATGTAGTCTGTGTTACTAATGCTCTGTGGATACTAATTCTCAGTTGTAAAGAAAACAAATTGGGGAAATTTTTTTTTTTGTGGGGGGGGGGGGGGGGGGGGGGGGTTGGCTAAAAGCCTAAAAGCAGTTACACCATGATTGCAAGTGACTTTTATGCTATCAATGGATATATATAAATGGAATTGGCAAGGAAAAAATCCTGAAACAATATTATATTGCAGGCAATTTGCTCAACGTTCACGGGTCCGTAAACTTCAATACATAGGTGAGCTGGAAAGAAATGTTTGTGGATTACAGGTGGGTTTCAGCATAAGGCAACAGTCTGCTTCAGAGTGATGTTTATTGAAAATTCATGTTTGTGCTATATGAAAAAAATACTGATTCTGATTTTTTATTTGTAATACGTAGGCAGAAGGGTCTGAAGTATCAGCAGAGCTTGAATTTCTTAACCAGCAGAATCTTATCCTTAGTATGGAGAATAAAGCTCTCAAGCATCGCTTAGAAAGTTTAGCACAAGAGCAGCTTATCAAATATTGTAAGTTTCAAGTAATTTGGAAGTCTTTTGTTCTGTGGAAATGTTAATCCGGAATCTGTGCATTTCAAGTGAGGTTATGTTGCATTTTGTTTTTTTATTAATCTCTTGATAGAAAAGAAACACATAATTTTTGTCAAAGTCTGATGCGTGTTTATGCAATGTGAAATTCAGTGGAGCAGGAAGTACTAGAAAGAGAGATAGGAAGATTACGTGCATTGTATCAGCAGCAACAGCAGCAGCCACCACAACAACCATCTGCTGGCCATCGACGCACAAACAGCAGAGACCTTGAATCCCACTTTGCAAACCTTTCTGTAAAACACAAGGACACCAATTCAGGGCGTGATCCAGTGACTGGTGTGGTTCGAATTTAGATTTGCAGTAGCTGTAGCTGTGTCCTGCCTCTTCATTCAACTGGTGTTGCAACACCTGCAACAAATTTGATTCCCTCCCATGTGCGGGATTGTGCAGAGATTTCCAGCATATGCCCCTCTCTCTGCCCGCTTTGCTCATTTCGGCCTTTGTCTTTTCCTTTTCTGTTTGTTTAAATGAATAGTCCACCCAAAAAAGAAATTTAATATCATTTAATATGCACCTGGTGGCGTCACTTGACCTGCCGGAGGTGGTAACTCAACAGCTTCAAAGCTTTCACTGCATGTTCCAGTGATTATTGTGTATGCAAACAGCAAAATATCCTTAGAGCTGTTTGAATATGCATTATTTGTATGAATTATATTAATTCAATGTTTGTTATATGATTTTAATGAAGCCCATCTTTTGTTTTGTTTGATATTGACTTACTGTTTGTTGCTGTTTTTCTCAGAGGTCTGCATTTACAGGCGAACTGAAAGTTTTGGTAGGTTATTGTTGGCTAAAATGTAAGAAGTTCTTTCAACTGTAGGTGAATTTCAGAAAACCCTGACGGTGTTTCAAATTCAACGTTAGGACTAAATAAGGGGTATGGATGGGCTGAGTTATTTTCTAATTGAGATATCATTTGTTTGTGATGGAATGCAGTGCTATCCCTACAATTTTAAGAATTAAGAATGCTGCTTACTCTTAGTGATGTTCATATTCTCATTCCAATTGTCTAACCAAATATTGGAATTCCATTAGGGCTTCTCAAGTGGAATCCATTGTGCCTGATAAAACGAGTTACATAAAACTAATGGTGTTTGATTTTGGATTTTGCATTGTAATCTAATTGAAAATTGAAAATTGATTTAGGAGAAGCAAGAATCGAAACTGAGTATATATCAATTTTTTTTTAATAATTTTTTTTTTGCTTATGATCCAAGGTAAACACAACGGTAATGTTGCTTGTGATTTGATCGACATTTTAGTAGCTGATACAATCTCTTGGTTCACGGAATAAAGTTGCACATATCTCACTTTAAACAGATATTGATATATGATGCGGACATAAGGAGGCCTAAGAAGATCTTAGTGTATGAAAGAGGTAAATTGGAAGCCCATTAAGTGGCTTCAAGGGTGCAATGCACCTGATCAGAACAAGGGAGAGAATGTTGTAAGCAAGGGAGGGAATGTTGTAACTAACTCTGCCAAGCTGGCAGAGAGAGGGGAATGCTCATGTGCATGAGAGAGGGTATAACATGAGGAGAGGGAGGTAGAATTGAACAGGCTAGAATTGGAATTGGAAAACCTTGGGAGAGAACTAAGCCTCTCGGAAGCTTAGTCTCCAATTGTAGCCCTTGCTCTTTTCTTTCTACATTCCAGACTCAGTGTTACTCTGATACTGACTGGATAATATCAATAATACTACAGTTTCATCTATTTCCCTCTAATTCTCTGTTTGATACTCAACAATTGGTATCAAAGCTCACGATTCCTGGAGCTTTTGACCATCATTACACAAACTGCAAAATGGAGTCAAGAGTGGAGAGTTGGGAGAAAAGCTTGCTGGAACAGAGGATAATAAATCAAACCCGGTTGGACGAGATCAAGCAGCTCTAGAAAAAAAGGAAGGGAATCTACTTTAGACGTCGAGATCGACGTGATCACGCTCCAAGTCGTCGCCGACGTACTTCGGTAATGTACGCAGAAGAGGAAGGCTGTGGAAGTCGTGCAAGTGGAAGTCGACATTTCGAAACACCTTCGCCACAGAGCGACCTTGTGATTTGGAAGCTGGAATTTGTAGAAGAGAAGGATACCGAGGAGGAAGATGATGGTAGAGGAAGTGATGGGTCCAATCGCAGTATTTTCTCTACTGTGACAGAACCCGAAACACATACGGAGAGGGGGTTGAAGGCGACCCGAGAATTTCCAAAGGAGGAAGGAAGATTTCAGGCTGCACATATGGTGGAGATCGTGGTGGAAGGTAATGGTGGTGATGTCTCTGGTCTATCTGAGATGAAGATATCGAAGGAGGAAGGCCGTCATCTAGAGGGCGACGGCCGCAGAAGCAACAACGGCCGCTGTGTTGGGGGTAGTGACCTAAGCAAGGGAAACGACGGGCGTTATGAGGGTGGTGGCCGAGGTAGTGAAAGGGTGACAATGGGCGGCGGTGAGCGGGTACGTCTGCCGGAACTGGGCTCGTCGATGGAGGAGAGTGAGTCATCAATAATGGTTGAGTTTGGGGTTCTATACTTGCCGGAAAAGCTTCCACCGCCAAGGCTGCCGATCTTCCGGTTGCCGCCGCCAGATCTAGACGAACCCAAGGCCGAGATGAAGTCGTCATCGGATGTGACGGAGCTGCCGCTGACAGCGCCGCTGGCAGTAACATCGGATCCTTGTCCTTGCTTTGCGACCGTGAAGACAGTGCCCGAGAAGGGGGAAAGGGGGGTGCTGCTGTCGCTTAACCTCTTCGTCTTGATGAAGATGAGGTGGGGTGCAGAAGGTGAGTTGGGTTACATTTTTTACCTAATGGGCCAGGCCCAATATGAAGAAAGGAAAACTAGAATCTCACCTGAGAATTAGAGAGCGTGCTTCAGGAAATGCATGGTTAGGATTTAGGCCTAACATTACATATACCCAGCCCATTAAACTTTGTTTTACAACCGAAGCTATTGTTACCCTAACAGATCCAACGTTGTTGAAGCAGCAACCATTAGCAGAGTTACGTAAGAAACTCCAGGTAGAGGTGCTCGAGCAAGAAATTGTTAAACCTTGCAAGGATTTGCTTAAGTACAAATGGGAGCGCAGGAAGCTGGAAAGGGACCCGGAAGAGGAGAACAAGTCACATGATTCATGGATTGGAGAGCAAAGGATGAAAGCTGAAAATTCCATATTTATATCTTTCTCAAACTATGAGGCAAACGACAGTCAGGGACAAGGATCGAAAATTAACAATGGGTATGTTGCAGACCTTGATTCACTTCAAATTACTCCTACTAAAAAATTTCAGTCCTTTCCGACAGGTGATCCAACTTCGGGTTGGATAACTGAAATTGGAGACTATAAGCAAGAGGTTCAAGAATTACCTCTGAGATTTTCTAAATCAGTGGAAAACTCCATAGCCAACCTTGAGGAGGTTTTGTCAGTAACGCAAAAGGGTACATCGGGTGGCAAAATATCGACTGCAACCTTTGTAACTATGGTAATGGGGTTACTTGAGGTTGCTAAGTTCACAACAGAGGCTCGGTGTTATTTGCTTCAACCAGTTCAGGATCTTCGGCTTGGGCACTCCCACAAATCTGGTTTATCTCATCTCTTTGTCCAGCGTTCATTACACAAAATTGAAGTGGCCAACTTTCTTCGCTGGTATGAGACAATACCCAGTTTGGCTATGTGGTTGAGTTTTAATTGTCTTTGCTACACTTGCCTACCAAGAATGAAGTTAGGCAAGACTATGCTGCCTGGGTTGGAGACATTTCATGGTTGGGTTAAACTTGTGTATATGATAGAGGAAAGAGTTGCAGTGGAATTGAGGAAGTGAACCGAGCCCAACTCAATGAAGAAAAGGGAAATTTTATCACTCGCCAACTTGCTGCAAGTGAAAAATTGAAGGGTGCTACTGGGGCCTTAGGAGATACTATGATTACAAGTGTTCTTGGAGCCTTCACTAAAGTTCTGGTTGCTGTTTTAATAGTGGATATGGTGGTTCATAATGTGTGTGGCCAAAGGGAAAAAGCTGTCGTTGTCCCTGTGCATGACCAAGTGTTTTACTTCACTGATGAGGAGCTACAGAAGCTATGGGAGGAAGGGGAGATTGATCGATGGGACCCGGGTGGACATCATTCTTTGTTCCTGACAGCTGCAGCATTTTGTTTCAAACAGTGGGACCCCGGAAAGGTGTGCTCAAGAAGCCACTCACTTGTTCACCTTGAGGACAAGGTGAATTTTGAAGGGGAGGGTATTGATGCGGACATAAGGAGGCCCAAGAAGACCTTAGTGTATGAAAGAGGTAAATTGGAAGCCCATTAAGTGGCTCCAAGGGTGCAATGCACCTGATCAGAGCAAGGGAGAGAATGTTGTAAGCAAGGGAGAGAATGTTGTAACTAACTCTGCCTAGCTGGGAGAGAGAGGGGAATGCTCATGTGCTGAGGTCATGAGAGAGGGTATAACATGAGGAGAGGGAGGTAGAATTGAACATGCTAGAATTGGAACTGGAAACCCTTGGGAGAGAACTAAGCCTCTCGAAAGCTTAGTCTCCAATTGTAGCCCTTGCTCTTTTCTTTCTGCATTCCAGACTCAGTGTTACTCTGATACTGGCTGGATAATATCAATAATACTACAGTTTCATCTATTTCCCTCTAATTCTCTGTTTGATACTCAACAATATATCAAATAAAATGCCGCAATTTTTAGCCAAGGAAATCCTATGAAAATGAATAACTACTCTTTTGAAAATATGAATAACTAGTTATGTTGTGATGCCAAAATGTGAAATGTTGAACGATCATCCTTCATTCAAATATGTACTGAGAGCAGTAACAGTGAGGAGAAAAGTATGAAAGGGCTTGTTGTAGCAATATGAGCTGAGTTGGGGAGCCTGGGGTAGTCGTCAGGAGATGGCATAACACATTCATCTCCATTAAATGAAATCCTTCTCGGAAAAGTCCATCCTTCTTTGAAGCTGAACTCTCCTCGATCTTTATGCAGTAACATCTCTGTCTGTACATTCCCATTGTCCCCATGTGACAGCAACATGTCATTGTAGTATTGTAGCCCCCAAAACATCCCTGTATCATCTGAAATTTATACAGAATGCAAACATTAAAACAAGTCAACAGCTTAACTTTTGCCACGTTTTTCTTCTTATTATTATTCAATCTTCCTTCAATAAAATGATTATAACTTTTGGTTCCTTATAGTCATCATTTTGTGTAGAATGTGATTATTTAGTTTCCACAAATTTAAACTATTCTGTAATAAAACATAATTAGGAACAAAAGTCAGAATAATTTTCATAGGAACTGAAATGGAATAATCTCGAATTTAACTCAATACTAGGTTTATATATTATGTTATGTTCAATGAAAGATGGCATATAAAGTAGTAACTTACTGAGACTTCCATAAATTGGGAGGGGCTGATAGTTGAAACTGAAAACTTGGGTTACATTTCGTAGGTTAGGGTGTAAAACCACCAAATTCCACTGGGAATAGTTTTTGACCAAGTTCAGATTTGTAATTGTGATCTTGACTCGCCAATATTCTGTATAACTTTGTTTTACATGCCAGTGAACACGAATGGGGCACATGTGACGTGAACACCTGACCACTGGTGATGCTGATTCTGCATCATGTGCTCGTGGCAGTCTCAACTTGGAATCCTTATCACTGAGAATTTTCAAGCAAGGTGCAAGAGTTAACAAGAAAACTAGAATATACCCCGCGTCCATAACTAGCAGCTCCAAGTTCAAGGAATTTGTGTAGCAAGTAAAATTTTTGAAACATAGTTTGCACACAATAATCATGAAGTCGTGCAAATGAATGATTGCATATTTCATGAAGCAAGTGCAACATGCATTATTCTGTATCCACTTTTTCAGAATGAATATGAAAGCTTTTCCTAATAGAATATAAAAATTAAGCCCAAAACAAGTCTCATACTCCTATTTCATTAGGAATTTACTCCTCCTTTCAGAATTAAGGGTTGAAGAACATTTTAATTAATCTATAGACTAGGTAAACATGAAGCTATAAAGATAGAGAAGCAGTTTCCAGAACAAAATATTAACTCAAGGTGGGTAGAAATTATACTTCAAACAATTTGCTCCTGGTAGCCCTTGGCAATTGCAGCTGCATGTGGGGCAAGGAACAATGGTGCTATTATAGAATGCAGACAAGGAGACACAGCATGTTGGGGCAGGTGATGCTAGAAACTGGGAGTAAATACAGGTCACATTCCATGTCTCTGCAATTCATCCACAAAAGAAATGTGACCATAAAACACCAGGCTACTGAAATATACAAGAACATAGAGCATTCATTTCCTAAGCTGCATCTCCTGCATCACGAATTTATATTATGTCAATGTTATGTTAGCAGTCTTATACTGACAAGTTATTTTAATCATGTTCTCATAGAGCCTTATCTCACTTGATTAGCCAATTGAACTCACATAGTTTAGGATGCATATATTATGTTGAGGTCACACCTAAGCATGAATCATATATAATAAGCAAAAGAAAGAGAACTACTCACCTAAGACTTGTGTCCAACGGTGCCCATCTTTGGTAACCTTGGTTGGTGGGACTAGAAATGGTGCCCCACAACTATAACCATGAATTCCAAGGGTGAAATTTTCAGGCATGGTGAAATTGCCTTCTGGAAGGAGGGGGATGCTAGAATTGCCATCTGAAGCTTTCCTATAATTCATCTGGAAGGTGGCACCATATTTGGTGACATCTTGTGTCATGGATGTTAGGACCCCTCCCTTACAGCAATTGGCAGACTGCAAGTTATATGGGGTTCCTGGCATAAGATCAATAATAACTGGCCTCTTCTCACAACAATGTGGTTTCTGTTGTCCTCTGAATCTTGTGCAATTCCCTTGCTCTGTAGCCTCTGCTCCCAACATTGCCCATATCACCTCATCACCTCTCCAAGCCCAACCCAATCTCCAACCAGGCTGCTCCACATGGCGATATAGTTGGAAGTTGTACATTGATACCCTCACCTACATAGTAATAAAGTAAATGAAAACCATACATAAGAGTAGTTGACATTTAAACACAAGTGCAGGGATGAAACTTTGTTCAATTCATAGAAATACATAAGGAATGATAACCCAAAATTCATTTTGGGACATAATTAATCAAGGAAAAAACTATACAGATGTTGTTGGTTGTCCTACATGATAAGGAAAAGGAGGGACAAATACAAGACATACACAAAACAAAGTTGATACTTAATAGCTACTTAGATAAGATTTTTTTTTCTTCTCATTCAAATTATTGATATATACAATATATAATTATAAACTATACATCACCAATTAAGGTCTAAGAAGCTAATAAATTTTAACGTTTTCGTATTTATGCACCTCAAATCAAAAGGCTCACTTTTGGTGGAATTTTGATAAATAAAAAGTAAAAAAACATACACTAGGAGGATGAAGCAGTAAATCAAGAGAACAGGGCACATAGCGGCATAGATGGAAGCCCTTCTCATTGACCATGAAGCTGTTGAAACAAAGGTTAAAATGACTCGAAAACATAGTTTCAAAATTCAAATTGCAGTCTGCAACTGTAATTCCAGTTACAACATTGCAGTTTTGAGAGTCTCCATATTTGTATGATGAGTGACATCGGCTACATTTCCCCACGATTTTTATAATTACTGTCAACCCAAGATAAATACAATGAAACTGCGATTTGAAACCATACTCTTTAAGCTTGGTAATGAACCCACATCAAAAAGACATAACCTTGGACACCGAGGTCCCTACAGAGTGAAGTACTAGGATAATGCCTTCCTTATGTTCCCAAAAACCCATTACTCTTTGGTGAGGTGGCGTAAAGTGATTGGAAGTAAACTAAGAGAGAGAAAATTGTAAGTGTGCATTGAGCACTTTTTAAGCTCAGCAGCAGCATCTGAACATAAAAGTCCCTAACAAACAAAGGCAGACAACAAGTACGATGCCCCTATCTTCTTTTCCTTAATAATATCGAAAACCCGCAGAAATAAAGTACCCTTTTACTTGAATTTCTAATTTTTTTAATCGATTAAAATACGTAAAAGGTAAATCGGCATGATATCAGGGTTACGCTAAATTCAGTCACTTTCATTTCATGCCCTCCCAGGTAGTGACAGTGACCCCAGAAAATGGCAGCTCAGAACACAAATTATTAAAAATTTCATAATTAAGATAAACAAAAAT
The DNA here is from genome assembly GCA_030762895.1 of Sophora flavescens. Taxonomy (NCBI): domain Eukaryota; kingdom Viridiplantae; phylum Streptophyta; class Magnoliopsida; order Fabales; family Fabaceae; genus Sophora; species Sophora flavescens. Next base: position 72,903,465 of record CM061062.1, on the reverse strand, counting down.
AATAAGAGTCAAAATTAAAATTGCTTACATCGACTGTTTCCCCATTATCAGACAAGAAATCCCATGTGACGGTGATGTTTCCAAAAGGATCCAATGAATCGTATCCATCTGCATTCTCAGTCAAACTCTACCCATAAATAAATAAACACAAGAAGAAGAGGAGGATTACGAAGAATAATGTATTGTATCTATATTTATATATCGAAAAAAAAAAAGTATCGCTAATGATCGTAAAAAATGAATTACATGGAAAGTTAACAAGTTTTGAGGTGCTTACAAGAGGGTGAGATGCAGACAATGATGTAGATCATAAAAATCAAGATGTTGGCCATTGATCTTTGATGGATGACGAAAAATGGGCTCATACATAAATCACGAGATTAGATATTTAATCCTCCTTTCACGAACAAACAAAATCAAGGAGGTTTCAAGTTGAAATTTTGATTTGGCTTTAAGGCGTGACACTCTTGGGATTTGTATTAGAAACCAAAATGGCGGCTAGCTGTGCTGTGATTATTCACTGCTAAGTGTTTTTAGTCTTTGGAACGCGGATATACTGCTAAGGAAAAAAAATTGCTACAAGGCAGAAGGCACAACGCCATTTGTAGCAAAGACAAAAGCATGTTCATTTTCTCTCTCTACCTGCATATCAAACGCAAAGAAAAAAGAAAAAAAAAAGAGAATAGCAATAAAAAGGAACTAAGGCTGCATTTAATGGATAGGTTAAAGTAATTTTTTTTGTCTCTAATATTGATTTTCAATTTGGTCCTTATACATAAAAAGTTATTAATTTGATCCCTATATGTGACACTAGTTTTCAATTTGGTCCTCACCTCTAATTGGTCCATATATAAGAGGGACCAAATTGAAAATAATTATCACATGTAGGGATCGATTTCAAATTTTTTTTTGTTGAATTGGTTCCTACATGTGACAATAATTTGCAATTTGGTCCTCTTATATAGGGACCAATTAGTAGTGATGACCAAATTGAAAACCAGTGTCACGTATAGGGATCAAATTGATAACTTTTTACATATAGGGACCAAATTAAAAATCAGTATCACGTATAGAAACCAAAAAATTTCTTTAACATTATATATATATATATATACACTAAAAAGATGAGATTATTTAACGACTATCAAATTTGATCGTTAAATATAAAATTCTGTATTAAATTATTTAATATCTCATTTAGCGATTATCAAATATGATAGCAGAATGTCGATGGCTGAATCGTTTGATAATTCCTAAATCAATTATTAAATTATTTAACGATCGATTTGACGTATTTAATGATCAGAATTTTATATTTATCGATCAATCTAAAATACTTTATTTTAGTGATATACGGGTGCTTAGGATGTGACTATGTCTCATGAGTACATCCTTGAGTGTAGCATAATTCCACGCGTGCTGACTGACGCATTTGGATTATGGTTGCCGTTTGGGTAACTTAAGAATTAGCCGGCGAAATAGGCAAAATTGAGAATGCAAATCCTTATAATCAGCCCTCCTATGGCAAGCAATCAACAACCATGATTAAAGTAATAAAGGATTTGGATATCTTAAGCAAGTGGTTAGGAGTTCGAATCCTGATTCTTATGTATGGAGGGAAGAACTCATCTTGTATGCCCAATAATTTTTTGATGGAGATTAATCACTACTAACGGATTGGATACTTCAAATCTAAAAAAATATTGCATTTTAATACGTTAAAGTTAAGTAGTTTAAACAAAAAGGAAAAAACAATAGGGTTAATGTATACAAAAATTATGAGCTAGCAGCTTATTACACAACGGACATTTCCAGATTGCACTATAATGGCTGAAGATGACGACCATCTAACACGTGTCATGTGTGTGGCGTGGTAACGTCCACTTTCGGTGCTAGCGCCTATACCTTATATGATATGTAAGAAACTTTACACATACAAAAAAAATTCCGTTAAGAGATGTCGTTTTGATTAGAGGTGAAAAATTTAGAGAACATATTTTCATAATAAGTTTTTATTAAAAGTCAAAAGTAATATATCAAATCATCTAACGTTTTAAATTAGTGATATATTTAACAAAAAAAATGCAATATAAATACATGTCATTTATTTGATTTCTCGTTAAAGATGGTCGATAGCAAAATCCTCTTCAAAAGTTACTCGTTAATATTGGATAAGGCTCATCTTTTTAAGTGAATTAGCCTCTAATATATGAACTCTTGATTTGAAATCTCAACCTAATATGGATATTACTTGCTTACTTTTAAGATAAAATCTTTAAAGTGTTATCCAAAATTTCCTTGCAAGTAGTACTAACACAGCAATCAGTCACAAATATATCAATAACCTGAGGCGTGTGAAATCACACTGTCCTCAAGGGTTTATCCGCGTGGTGCGCAAACCCTCCAGGATACAACAGGTCCCTCCCGGTTAATTAAACCGAGGTAACAGAACAGTCAAGAAAAAATGATAAACATAAAATGTAACCCAGGAAAAAAAAATAGATGAAAAAGTATTAAAAGAAGAGAAGCAATAATTGGTTTTATTTCATCTGCACTTAAACTTTCTTCTGTTTGAAAGCAAGCATTTTTCTTCTTCTCTGACGCTGAACTACGGTGCTTTTTAAAGAAGGAAGAAAAAAAATGCCCTTCAAATGAATAAAATTGATCCAAAATATTAGGATCAGAATTGGCATTGTTAGCAAAATATTAGGATCAGAACGGGCAAAAAACAAACGTGCAATGTACTATTTTTTATTATTTAAAGCTGTTAAAAAATAATCATTCACTAGTATAGATTGTTCCTCTTTTATAGGATCAAATTAAAATAAATAAAATGTGTAACTGACCAAGTAAAATATAAAATTATTTTCACAAAAATTAATTTAACTAAATAATAAAATCCAACCAGATTTATTTTACACTTGTTGTGTGATAAATTCACAACTAAAATAAAACATTAAACTTTGAAATATCTCTAAATATCCAATAATCCCCCACATATTTCAAAAGTTTAAAAACACTTGAGAGATTTCAAAAAAGTTTCCTGGGTTAACATCTTGAATGTAATGCATCGGATCTGTATAGCAAGCTATGGAACCAGACCTAGATTGATAAACTTAACACACAGTGAATTGGTGTAGCAAGCTATGGAACCCAAGACACTTAATATGTGTTAGAGGTCTATCAATCACACTACACCCCCACAATTCTTGCTGTTACGCCGTTTTGCGCTAATAGGCCATGCGCGCGCCCGGTATTCATGAGTGCTCTAGAGATTTCGCCACGATCTCGTGCAAGCGGCCCCACTTGACACTCATATAGGTGATTTCATCAAGTGCATGCTGCAAATCATACACCACCCATAAGGGATATGAAAATCATTAAAAGCTTTACAAGCTTATCCTCTCAATAATGCAGGATCTAGCACTTTCTCAATTACACCACAGGAAAGGGACACAAAACAAAACAAAACAAAATTAGTTTTGTGTGCTAGCAGAACTAACAAGTGACTTGTTCTTACCCATTGAACCTTCTTCATGGGATCTCCAATCACAAAGGTTGGGTTCCCATCACTCGTTAATTTCAATTGGCTTAATTCCCATTCCCCTCGATGTATCACATATTGATTTTCTTCCCAGGGGCTTTGTTAGAGGATCTGCCAAGTTCACCTCTGACTTCACATAATCGATCGATATTATTCCATCTTTTAGCAATTGCTTTACCACATTATGTCTCAATTGTATATGTCTATTTTTGCCATTGAAGGTCTTATTTTTTGCAACGGCTATTGCCGATTGACAATCACAATGCATCGACACGATGGGGTTGGTTTAATTCCTAAAGGAATATTTGCCAAGAAGTTTCTCAACCACTCGGCTTCACTACCAGCCAACCCGAGCTACAAACTCGACTCCATAGTAGATCTAGCAATTATTGTTTGTTTGGCTGATCTCCAAGTAATCGCACCACCACCAAGTGTGAATACATAACCACTAGTGGATTTTGTCTCATCCGAATCGGATATCCAGTTAGCATCACTGTACCCTTCTAGTACAAGTGGGAAATCCACTATATATAATACCATAGTTCATGGTACCTCTCAAATATCTCATGAGTCTAGCAAGTGCCTCCCGGTGATCCGACTAGGACTTTGAGTATATCTACTCAATCGTCCCCCCATTGCATATGCAATGTCGGTCGCGAAAAATTCATCAAATGTAGCAAGCTCCCAAGAATTTGGGCATACTGAGACTGATTAACAGGATCACCTTTATTTTTCTTCAGATGAGAGTTAGCATCATAATGGGTACTCACTGGCTTTGAGTCATAGTGACCAAACTTCCTAAGAAGTTTCTCAACATAGTGTCCTTGGGATAGCATTATGCTATCACCCTTCCTAATGATTCTAACTCCCAATATTACACTTGCTTCACCCATGTCTTTCATATCAAATTTTGATGCAAGAAAAGATTTTGTTCTAATCACTACATCATCACAAGTACCAAAGATAAGCATGTCATCTACATATAAGCAGATAATAACACATTCCCCATTTAATATTTTGGTGTACACACATTTATCAACCTCAATAGGAGAAAATCCATCATTAATCAATGTTTGATTAAATTTCTCATGCCATTGCTTTGGTGCTTGTTTTAAACCATATAAGGATTTGAGAAGTTTGCACACTTTATTTTCTTGACCAGGAGTAACACATCCTTCAGGTTGTGTCATATAAATTTCTTCTTCCAAATCACCATTTAAGAAAGCAGTTTTCACATCCATTTGGTGAATAACAAGTTTGTAAATTGAAGCCAAGGCTATCAAAATTCGAATTGAAGAAATTCTGGTCACAGGAGCAAATGTATCAAAATAATCAATATTTTGTTTTTGCGTAAAACCTTTTGCTACCAATCTAGCTTTATATTTTTCAATTGAGCCATCGGGAAAAAATTTCCTTTTAAAAATCCATTTGCAACCAATAGGTTTTGCTCCCGGGGGTAAATCAACTAAAATCCAAGTGTTGCACTTCAAAATTGAATCAATTTCATTTTTAATAGCTTCTTTCCAAAAGGGGGCATCAGTAGTTGAAACAGCTTCAGAAAAACTCAAAGGATCATTTTCAACCAGGTAAGTGTAAAAATCATTTCCAAACGATGTCTCTTTTCTCTGTCTTTTGCTCCTTCTCAAATCCTCATATAAGTTTTCACAATTATTCTCGGAAGAAATATTTTCAATAGAATTATTTTCTATAGAAATATTTACAGATCTCAAAGGAAATATATGTTCTAAAAATTCAGCATTTTTAGTCTCAACAATAGTGTTACGATCAAGTACACTACTTCTCAAAACAAGAAATCTATATGCAGCACTACGTTCAGCATATCCAATAAACATACAATCAGAGGTTTTAGAACCTATTTTCCTTTTCTTCGGCTCAGGAACCATAACCTTAGCTAGGCACCCCCACACTTTCAAATATTTCAAATTAGGCTTGTAACCTTTCCATAACTCATACGGCGTTTTACCGGTTTTCTTATGAGGTATTCTATTTTGCAAAAAACATGCAGTTAAGATAGCTTCACCCCAAAGATTATCAGGTGCGGAAGAACTAACTAGCATAACATTCATCATTTCTTTTAATGTCCTATTTTTTCTTTCAGCTATACCATTAGATTCGGGTGAATATGGGGGAGTCACCTCATGGATAATGCCTTCCTTTTCACAAAATTCATTAAATAAAATATATTCTCCGCCCCTATCAGATCTAACCCTTTTAATTTTTCTATTTAGTTGGTTTTCTACTTCAGCTTTATATAAAAGAAACATGTCAAATGCTTCATCTTTATTTCTAATCAAATAAACTTTAGCATATCTAGAAAAATCATCTATAAAGGTGACATAATATTTTTTACCTCCTCTAGTCATTGTTTGTTTTAAATCTCCTAGGTCGGTATGAATTAGATTAAGTAATTCAGTTTCACGATGCACCGGGGGACAAGCTTTCTTAGTTAATTTTGATTCAACACATACATCACATTTACCAAGTTGTTTATTACTTAAAGTAATCATACCAAGACGCTGCAATTTATAAACATATGAAGAATTAGTATGTCCTAGTCTAGCATGCCACATATCATACGAGTCAATCAAATACGCAGAAGAAGATGCATTATTATTAAGAATTTCAGCAACATTGAGTACAAAGAGTCCTTGGTCACAATATCCCTTCCCCACAAAGACATTATTCTTTGTCATTACAATTTTTCCGGATTCAAACGAAACCTTAACCCCAAACTTTCCCAATAGGGCCACAGAAATTAAATTTTCCCTTATGCTAGGCACGTGCAACACCTCATTAAGAGCCAAAGTCTTTCCCGATGTAAGCTTTAGCAATACTTTCCCTTTTCCCGAGACCGCAGCGGTTCGAGAATCACCGAGATAAACCAGTTCATCTCCATCCTCTACAGCAGTGTAAGAGGTGAAGGCATCTTTGCTCGCACAAATGTGTCTGGTAGCCCCAGAGTCTACCACCCATTTGTTCACATTGGTCACCATATTGACTTGAGAAACGACCGCAGCAATAATATCATCTCCTTCACCCTCAACCAAATTGGCCTTAGGCTTAGGAGGATTGTCGCCTCTCATTCTATGTCGGCATTGCGGTGCATGATGACCTGGCTTACCACAAACATAGCACATGCCTTTCTTTTTGAAGTTGGGGTTAGTTGCACGAGGGATATTAGAATTTCTATTATTATAATTGTGACCAGGTTTATTGTCGTACCTTTTCTTCTGAGATTGATTCTGAATGATGTTTGCACGAGCAGCTAGTGCCTTTGCCCTTGCAGCCTGACACTCTTTCCTATTGGTATCTTCAATTATTATATGAGTGATCAGTTCTGACAAAGAGAGTTGCTTGTGTTTGTGCTTCAGTTGTTGCTTGTAATCCTTCCATGAAGGAGGCAGCTTTTCGATCAGAAGGCCAGCTATAAACTCATCTTGTAGGTTGATGTTTTCCGACTTCAAATCCTCCAAGAGCTTGTGGTATTCATTGATCTGAACTTTGATGTCCTTGTCTTCAGTCATTTCCCAGTGGTAGTAATTTCCAATGACAAATTTTTGCTTTCCGGCATCCTCAGCAGTATACTTCAATATCATTGAGTCCCATATCTCCTTTGCACCCTTGTAGGAACAATAAACATCGAACAACTCATTAGATAATGTACTAATTATTGTGTGACGGCATACCTTATTATAATATGTCCATTCCTCAAGCTGTTTGGAATTGGCCGATGATGGCTTGGCATCGGTTAGAGCAGACGCTACTCCATGCATGTCAAGGACAGTAGAGACACGCTCCTGCCACCTTCGGAAGTTCTGGCCACAAAAGACTTCGATTTTGGAGATGTCAGGAAATGGCTTTGCATAATTGATGGCCGGCGGCGGCGGCGGTTGTACAATAGAAGCGCCATTGTTGCTTAGTGTTTGTTGCTCCTCGACGGTTACGTTGTCAGACATACTAAACCCACAAATTAGCAAGATGCTTCAAGAAATCCTTCCAATTGGCTAAGGCCCTTCGTGCTTCTTAGGTCCACTGTTTGTACACACTGCAAAATCCACTAGCTGACGCCAAAATGCAAAAAAAATTGGACTTAACGGCGCAAACAAGAGGACCATAACGAAAAGTCCTCTGTTTGTAAATCAAAGATGAAGAAATAAATAAAAAAACACAGTGAGAGTCAGAGTTCCTATTCCTCCTTTGACAAGTCCTCTGCCTAATAATATCTCTGTCCCCTGCTGCACTTCACTCCTATAATAGACATCGCAAAGCAACCCTGCAGCGTATGGCCTTGACAACCTTCAGACTCTGACTAGTGACAACCTGAGCTAAACCCTTGAGATTGTTATCCAAAATTTCCTTGCAAGTAGTACTAACACAGCAACCAGTCACAAATATATCAATAATCTGAGGCGTGTGAAATCACACTGTCCTCAAGGGTTTATCCGCGTGGTGCGCAAACCCCCCAGGATACAACAGGTCCCTCCCGGTTAATTAAACCGAGGTAACAGAACAGTCAAGAAAAAATGATAAACATAAAATGTAACCCAGGAAAAGAAAAATAGATGAAAAAGTATTAAAAAAAGAGAAGCAATAATTGGTTTTATTTCATCTGCACTTAAACTTTCTTCTGTTTGAAAGCAAGCATTTTTCTTCTTCTCTGACGCTGAACTACGGTGCTTTTTAAAGAAGGAAGAAAAAAAATGCCGTTCAAATGAATAAAATTGATCCAAAATATTAGGATCAGAATTGGCATTGTTAGCAAAATATTAGGATCAGAACGGGCAAAAAACAAACGTGCAATGTACTATTTTTTTTTATTTAAAACTGTTAAAAAATAATCATTCACTAGTATAGATTGTTTCTCTTTTATAGGATCAAATTAAAATAAATAAAATGTGTAACTGACTAAGTAAAATATAAAATTATTTTCACAAAAATTAATTTGACTAAATAATAAAATCCAACCAGATTTATTTTACACTTGTTGTGTGATAAATTCACAACTAAAATAAAACATTAAACTTTGAAATATCTCTAAATATCCAACATAAAGTACCGTTTCCCATTAAAAATTAGTTGCCACTCTACACCTGTGTCCTTCATTTACTATGAATATCCAATTAATGTGCACTCAAATTTTGTGGAATATATTTATTACTTACACAGCACAGTTGTTACATAATATTTGTACTTTTCTGATTTGGAGAAGAAAATGTAGTAATGTGTGTATTTGGAGAAGAAAAAGTAAGTGGCATAAAAATAAAAATAAATGTGATGCGTTGCTGTTATCTTTGCTTGCATGCCAACATCAGCTTTGTGAGGAATTGATGAGCACAGCTTTACGGTAGTAAGCAGGAATGGAATGATTGTTTCGTTTCTGGATACGAAGGATGCAATTCAAAACAGCGTTCACCAACTACTCTTTTCCAATTTTGTCCTCAGCATCCTCAAAACGCTCGCTCTCAATCTCATTCGATTCCCCTCTCACTCGCTGCAACTTCTGGTTCCATATCTCAAACCCTATTTATTCTTCTGTTGAAATGAGCAATGATCTCTTTAAACCCCTCATCAACGGTGTCTGTTGGGTTTCTCTCACACAGATAAAGGATCGTTAGAACACAAGAAAAAATACACTACAGAAAAATAATAGAGAACACAAGAATTTAACGTGGTTCGGCACCACTTGCCTACGTCCACGGAAACACTCCAATAAAGTGTATTCACTATCTCAAATATGTGATTACAATATTTGTAACCCACCCCACTTTTTGTGTATCACTCTACAAACTCAAGTACCACACTCAAGTTACAAGAAATGATAACACTCACTCACACAAGAGACTTTCTCTACAAGTGATCACTCACACACTTGCTCTCTCTTGCTTTGGTTGAGATTATTCTACTCTTCCTCACATGACCCATTTATATAGTGAAGGGACATGGCTTCCATTCATGAATGTGACTAGTGGACATTAATTGTCTCACCTTCCCAACTAATATCTCTTTATGATATGACTCCAAGAGTCAAGTGTTTCACCTTCCCAACTAATCTCTCTTTATGATATGACTCCAAGAGTCAAGTGTTTCACCTTCTCAACTATTCACCTTCCCAACTAATCTCTCTTAAAATCCCACTCACTTGCATTTATTTGGAAATTTAATTGCTTTTCCAACAATTCCTCCCTCAATTAAAATTTCCAAATTTCCACATCATCAAGAAATTTTACCTTCTTTCCACCTTTGCTATCACGGCCGCTTTCCCTTCTCAAAGCTTGCCCTTCCAAGTAGCAAAGGTTCTTCTTACTTTTCTGCCCTCTTAACACCAAGCGTCTTCCCTTATACACCTTGCATCCCCACTTTGAACCAACATACTTGTACCCTTGTGATGCCATCTCCCCCAAAGAAATAATATTGGCAACTGCAGAAGGTACAAACCTCACATTTTGGAAAGTTCTAATGGCACCATCATGGAGCTTCATTCTCACACTGCCAATGCCCTCAACCTTCATTTTTTCACCATTTCCTAACTTGAACTGGCCAAACTCTTCATTAGTTTTCAAGGTGTTAAACATTGCTCGATCTCTACAAATGTGCTCGAGGCGTGAGAATCCATCACCCAATTTGATTTATCAACATCCTCGGTTGTTGCTAAAAATATATCTTCATCTTCAGCTATTTTGACCACGTTTGTCTGAGAGTTGTCATCATCATTTCTCATCATCCTTAATTTCTTCAAATCCTCCCTCATTTGTGTGCACCTTAGTTGCAAATGACCCCTTCTCCCCATAATAATAACATTGCACGTTTGTCATATCTCGTTGAGGACGTGATTGCGATTTTGATCTTCCTCTTGACCTATCATGCCTCCTTGAATGATTCCTCCCTCGTTCGATTCCTCCGCCATTGCTATTTCACTTTCATCATTGATATTCTCGCTTTTCATCATCCTCTCATTTTCCCTTAAAGTGACGGTCACCTCATCCATCTTCAAAGTTGTTCTCCCGACAAGCAACGCGTTTGAACCACGGTTTGTAGGACCTTGGTAGTGATGACAATAACAACAATACCGCTTTGCTCCTCATCAGATATTTTATCATCGGCGTTCAACAATTGGCTTACTAGCTGGTTGAACTTGTTGATGTGGTCATGGAGATTTCCTTCCATCTCCATTTTGAGTTGATATAACTCCATCTTTAAACAGAGACGATTGGTTAGCGACTTCGACGCATAGATATTCTGGAGCTTCTCCCACAAAGCCGTTGGTGTTGTCTCCTTTAACACATTGTGCTTTATCTCAGGAGCTAGAGCTAACCGAATCGTGCTTACTGCATTCTTTTGAATTTTTGTCCATTCTTCTTCCTTCATGGTATCTGGCTTCTCCTTCTCTAAAGCCTGATCAAGACCATTCTGCACCAAGAGATCTTGAATGGTACACTGCCAGATCATAAAATTTATTTTCCCATCAAATAATGGGATCTCAAACCTTGATGTGTTCCCGGCCATAGCTCTGATACCACTGTTGGGTATCTCTCACACAGATAAAGGATCGTTAGAACACAAGAAAAAATACACTACAGAAAAATAATAGAGAACACAAGAATTTAACGTGGTTCGGCACCACTTGCCTACGTCCACGGAAACACTCCAATAAAGTGTATTCACTATCTCAAATATGTGATTACAATATTTGTAACCCACCCCACTTTTTGTGTATCACTCTACAAACTCAAGTACCACACTCAAGTTACAAGAAATGATAACACTCACTCACACAAGAGACTTTCTCTACAAGTGATCACTCACACACTTGCTCTCTCTTGCTTTGGTTGAGATTATTCTACTCTTCCTCACATAACCCATTTATATAGTGAAGGGACATGGCTTCCATTCATGAATGTGACTAGTGGACATTAATTGTCTCACCTTCCCAACTAATATCTCTTTATGATATGACTCCAAGAGTCAAGTGTTTCACCTTCCCAACTAATCTCTCTTTATGATATGACTCCAAGAGTCAAGTGTTTCACCTTCCCAACTATTCACCTTCCCAACTAATCTCTCTTAAAATCCCACTCACTTGCATTTATTTGGAAATTTAATTGCTTTTCCAACAGTGTCATCCATCATGCCATTGCCCATGGCGTCCAACATCTCAGCCTCCTTTTCTCTTGCCAATCCTTGCCTTCCCTTCAATTGTATCACTTGCACATTCTTTGGTTTTTCTACCTTGACCACTTTGCATCTTGTCCACTGCTCCTTTACGATGCCCCATCACCATACCTGTTGATGTCATGAGTCATGACCTTCTTGTTGAATGGATCTCCTGCCAGAGATTACAAGGTCGAATTCATAAAGGTATTTTTTCTTTATTCGCAGGAATTTGTTAAATAAAGACTTGACTTGACATCATTCTTTTTCTTATATTGGCTTTCTGGAATATATATATATATATATATATATATATATATATATATATATATATATATATAGCTCATAAATATTACCCAAAATTTTTTCTCTGATCTTTCATCGAAAACAAAAATGGTTTACATTTTATGATAAAAAAATTATCAATTAACTTTGCCCAAGTTATCAACTACCTCCAGCTAGATTAGTATTTATTTAGCTATGTTATATTTACATGATTGTGTGTAGATCTAGTGAGTTCATTATGTGATTGATGTCAACTTCATTGGTTTCTTTTGTACCTTTGTAATAGCAAGTACAAACCGGAGCATGGGAGATAATTGATTGCTGATTTTTGCAAATCCTAAGGTAAAGTCAAGTCAATTGATCTACTATAAGGATTGATGCTTGGTTGAGTCAACCATTTACAAAATTGCTAATATAGGAGTGATAGAAAAGTAAAGGAGTGATAGAAAAGTGTGATCTTGCCATCTCAAAATGGATGATCGACTGTGCCATTTAATGCGGTCAATTCAGCATATTATCAACCCATGATTGATGCTATTAGTGGTATGGGTGTCGGGTATAAAGGTCCAAATTTTTATAGAGTTCGTGGGCATTTGTTAAATAAGTGGGTTGATGATGTGAAGAAACTTATTGGCAGTTACCGAAATATTTGGAAGAAAACTGGATGTACTCTTATGACAGATGGGTGGACTGATCGTTGCAGGCGAACTCTCATTAACTTTTTGGTTTATTGTCTTAAAGGAACTGTTTTTCTGAAGTCTGTATTTGAGTACATTCATTCAAATAAAAGAAATAGGTTAGAGCATCAAAAGTTTAACGATCTTGTCTATGTTCGTTACAACTTGAGGCTGCAGCAAAGGTATTATTATGTTCATTTCATTGGCTGTTTACTTTTGTATATATATAAATATGTGATTGGTTTTTCTGATATTGATATATGAGAAAATTAATAAACTTAGGAATCGATTGAGGCATCAAAATTATGACCCAATCAATTTTGAAACACTTGATGACCATGCTAATTGGGTGTTGGAGGAGTCACCACCATACTTAACTATTGATGAGGTGGAGGCTTTACGTAATGACCTTGCAAGTATGACCATCCAACCTATTTCAGATGATATTGGTATGTTTCTTTATTACCTTATGCACCAGTGGAAATAATGTAACGTACGGGAACGTTTTACGTCAGTTGACCATATGTTTGACGTTAAAAATGAGACGATGACAGTTTGGTAAATATTAAATCACTATTTGCGTCAGTTGTGTAATGAACTGACGTTAAAAGTGATTTGCAAGAATTATTAACACTTTTAACGTCGGTTTTTTATACAACCGACGTTAAAAGTGTGATTTTTACGTCAATTAAATAAATAACTGACGTAAATAATCCTATATTCCTATCTGAAACTCATTCCTATCTTTCTTTCATTGTCATCTCCCTGTTGTCACTCTTAACGTAGATCACTCCATATAGTGCAGTTTATTTCTAAACTTTTTTTTAAACAAGTTTATTTTTAATCTTAATTAATTATCTTGAATTAGTAAACAAATTCTTGTGCAAATTAAAATAAATAAACACTTAACATAAAATAAGTTATATGTATAATCAAATCGTATCTCATTGAAGCGATTCATAAGTTACAATTACATGATTAAAAGATAAAAAAATTCTGCAACATAGCCCTAAAATATAAAAAAGTTTCTACTTCAACGTCATTTTCTTCTCAGTCCTGTCCTCAGAAACTCCAATGGATGTATCTCCTCCCTCACTTGAATTCCTTGATGCTCCATCTGAATCCACAATCACTTGCTGCGAAAGCGGAGTGAAAGTGATGAGGGGATGAAATAAAGTGAGGGAATCACATTACGTGATTCACCCAACCTTACCATCCATGTTACATGATTTACTCAACCTCAGAAGTTTTTTGACCATTAAGACAGAGACCTTTAAGTCTAGGTATAGGAAGAAATAACAAAAGTATCAAATATGATAGAGCCATATTGTGAAGGAGTAGAAAACGCATGAAATATAGAGGAAAAGAAGAGGATTAAGTTACAAGGTGCATGGGTAAGTAGCACAGTAGTCATAGGAATGAATGTTTTTGCAGAAACTTATACACTATTAACGTCAGTTGTTTAAGACAACTGACGTTAAAAGTATTTTTAAATAAAAAATATTTATTTGTAACGTCAGTTGTTTGTAACAACTGACGTTAAAAATCATTTATTTAACGTCAGTTGTCTTAAACAACTGATGTTAAATAGATGACTTTTAACGTCAGTTGTTACAAACAACTGACGTAAAATGCTTTTTTAAAGATGGTTTTTAATTATAAGGTTTACACCCGCTCGCCTTCTTCACTTCGCTCTGTACGTCTATGTTCTTCTCTTTTCATCACACTCGCACTCGCTCTCACTCTCACTCTCACTCTCACTCTGCCCTAATCGCGAGCTCCTCTCCACCGCAACCACCGCGAGGACTTCTTCGCCACCACCATGAGGTACACTCTTAACCCTAACTCTGTCTTTCCCGCTCATTCTTTGCAATAACTTGACATCTCTCACTCCCCTTCCCGCGCTCTAACTCTCCTTGTCCCTCTGCTCTCAGTAACCACATCGAACGTTGGCCACCACTCGAGCTCCCCTCCCCACCACACGAGCACCTATTTCCGGTGAGTCTTTAGGGCACCTTTTTTTTTATTTTTGGTTTTGAGTGTATGTTGAAACTGTAGCCTCTGTAGTTGAAACTTGAAACTGTGAGTTTGAGTTGTTTGGAATGTCTCTATTTCTGGTCGTGGGTTTTGTGTTTTCTCTTGTTTTTCTTCTGCTATCATGACCTATTTCAAAATGGGAAGAAATTTAGAGTTGCTTGTAGCATGTGACATCAACAATATATTGCTCATTGCTCAACCTGAAAATGGTGTAAATTTGAAATAATTTTTAAACGCCTTGCTTGTATATATCATGCTCTCTTGATCGATTCATATGGCTGAGTGGTTATAGTACTAGATATAGCAATAGTCCTAATATGTGTTGTTACCTGCTTGATGAGAAGAATGATGTGAGATTACCGTGGAAATTTTGTTTTAGGCAGTTAGTCAAATAAGATATACATGGTTGACGGGATTTCAAAAACTAGTTTTCAATTAGGATTTCAAAAACTAGTTTTCAATCTCCCGTATTGTCCTTATATTGGATATATGTTTTGTATATCTACAGAACCTATCTAGTTATGGATCGTAGTTGGATGGTTTGTAAGGGCACTAGTTCTGAGTATTTGAAGGGGGTGGGAGAATTTATAGAATTTGCTCAAAGGAATGTTCCTAATAGTAATGGAATGTTCTGTTATCCTTGTGTCAGGTGTTTGAATACGAGGAAATGTACGGTGAAGGATATACGTACTCATTTGATTTGTGAAGGGATTTGCTTGAGTTATACAAGATGGATATGGCATGGTGATGTGTTGTTGAGTAGTACGGCAAGTGTCTCCCAAAGTGAGGACGTTGACGTAGATATGGAGGATGATCGAGTAGAGGACATGATCCGTAATATTGGACAAGAATCTTTTCATCGAGCTCATGTGTATGATAGGTTATGCGGTGATGCGGATAAGCCTTTATATCCAGGGTGTACTACTCATACATGGTTGTCGGCGGTGCTAAAATTGGTTTGTGTGAAGGCGAGAAATGGTTGGAACGATAAAAGCTTCACGGAATTGCTTGAAGTGTTGAAAGACTTGCTTCCGGAGGACAACACATTGCCTGACCGTAACTATGAGGCCAAGAATGTATTGTGTCCGATGGGTATGGAGTATAAGAAGATACATGCATGCCCAAATGATTGTATATTGTACACCGGTGTTCATGAAGACAATCACGATTGCCCCAAATGTGGGTTATCACGATACAAAGTGAAGGGTGGTGATGATGATGATGATTTTGATGATGTGAGAAAAAAGGGTCCTCCTGCGAAGGTGTTGTGGTATCTTCCAATAATTCCAAGGTTCAAGAAATTGTTTGCCAATGCGAAAGATGCGAAGAATCTTAGATGGCATAATGATGAGAGGAAACGTGATGGAAAGGTTCGTCATCCTGCTGATTCTATGCAATGGAAGAATATTGATACTATGTTTCCGGATTTCGCCGATGAGCCAAGAAACCTAAGGCTTGGACTTGCTACGGATGGAATGAATCCTTATGGTAACATGAGTAGTATTCATAGTTCATGACCTGTTTTGTTGATAATTTACAACCTGCCCCCTTGGTTGTGCATGAAGCGCAAATACATGATGTTGTTTATGATGATTTAAGGCCCAAAGCAACCGGGAAATGACTTAGATGTTTATCTAAGTCCCTTGATTGAAGACTTGAAAACCCTGTGGGTGGAAGGTGTTGATGTAGTTGATGGGTATTCTCATGAGACTTTCAAGCTTCGTGCCAAGTTATTTTGCACCATCAACGACTTTCCAGCATACGGTAACTTGTCCGGGTACAGTGTCAAGGGGCATAAAGCATGCCCTATATGTGAAGAAGGCACATGCTACACTCAGTTGCATCATGGAAAGAAGATGGTTTACCTTGGGCATCGGAGATTTCTTAGACGTGATCACCCATATCGTAAGATGAAAAAAGCTTTTAATGGATGCCAAGAGACAGAAGAAGCTCCGACGGCCTTACTTGGAGAGCAGGTTTATCAGAGGGTAAAGGGCATCGATGTTATATTCGGCAAGTCCAAAAATAAAGGTAAAGCTGCTGAGAAAAACATATGGAAGAAGAGGTCGATATTCTTTGATCTTCCATATTGGTGCAAGCTTGATGTCAGACACTGCATTGATGTGATGCATGTGGAGAAAAATGTGTGTGATAGTGTGATCGGGACGCTTCTCAACATTCAGGGCAAGACAAAGGATGGTGTGAATGCTCGTCTCGACCTCGTTGCTATTGGTATACGAGAGCAGTTAGCTCCAGTTGTTGAGGATGGTAAGCGGACTTATTTGCCGCCATCATGTCATACTTTGTCAAAAAAAGAGAGACAAAGTTTCTGCGGGTGTCTTCAAGGCATCAAAGTTCCACATGGTTACTCTTCAAATATGAAGAGGCTTGTCTCTAGTGATCTTAAATTGGTTGGCTTAAAGTCTCATGATTGTCACATCTTGATGCAACAACTTCTGCCCGTTGCTATTCGTGGTATTGCTCCAAAAAATGTGAGACATGCCATTACTCGGTTGTGCTCATTCTTCAATTCTATATGTAGCAAAGTCATTGACCCCCGTATGTTGGATGACTTGGAAGTTGAGGCTTCTACAATCTTGTGCCAATTGGAGATGTATTTTCCTCCTTCCTTTTTCTAGATAATGGTTCACTTAATTGTTCATTTGGTGAGGGAGATTAGATTATGTGAGCCGGTTTTTCTGAGATGGATGTACCCAGTTGAGCGCTACATGAAGATCTTGAAAGGGTACGTGAAGAATCCTCATCGTCCGGAAGCATCTATTGTTCAAAGGTATGTTACAGAAGAAGCTATTGAGTTTTGTTCGGACTACCTTCATAACACGGATCCTATAGGGGTTCCTAAGCCTCGGAATGATGAGATAAGATGTCAAGGTAAGGGTACACATGGCTTAAGAATTAATAGCAAGTGTCAGGAGGAAGTGCTTCAAGCACATTTGTATGTATTGAACAACATCGATTCTGTTCAACCTTTCTTATTTGAACATAAAAGAAAAGTCAATCAAGAAAACCCTCGAATGAGTGAAAGGTGGTTGTTGAACAAGCATAACAAGACTTTCTTACCATGGTTCAAGGAAGAAATACTTAAGGATAGTAGTACTGCTTCTGATGACATAAGATGGCTAGCACGTGGGCCTAGCTTCAACGTCATATGTTGGAGCGGATACGATATCAATAACTTTTCCTTTTATACAAAGGAACAAGATAACAAGAGTACCATGCAAAATAGTGGGGTTATGATCGTGACCAAAGCAATGCACTTCTCTAGTGCAAAGGACACAAAACCCGTTAAAGCACCGACACCTTACTTTGGATATATTGAAGATATTTGTGTGCTCGATTACACTAAGCTTATGGTGCCGGTTTTTAAATGTAAGTGGGTTGATAGTAACAGTGGTGTACAAACCGACGAATTGGGGTTCACATTGGTAGACCTAAACAGGTTAGGTCATATAAATGAGCCTTTCATAATGGCTTCCCAAGCAAAACAAGTGTTCGACATCACTGATCCTTCTAACAAAAGGTTGTCCGTGGTTCTCCAAGGAAAAAGCATGTATAATGGTAGTGATGATAATCAAGATTCAAATCTTGATATTCCTGAGACTCCTTCTTTTTCAATAAACATGCCTACTATAATCGAGGAGACACAGGTGGACGATGTACATGCCACTCGTGATGATCATCACGAAGGGATATTGATATAGGTAATTTAAACTTAGTATACATTTATTTTTATTTATACTTTTGTATTTATTTTTAGTTATAACCTATGTTAATAAATATATATTGTTTCTGAACAGGCATACATATGGATCAGTCGGATGGCCCACATGCACGGGAGGACATTGTGGGGCCTACGCAGGACCCGGCCGCGCCTACGCCTGATTCTAGTGTAAGTTTACATGTTATATACTATCTTTAGTCCTTCTTTTTAATGTAAGTTTATAATGTTACAACCCTCTATTTTATCATTTTTTTTATCCATACAGACATCACAGGCTCATAGAAAACGGGGTAGAGGAGCCACGACTTTGAAGAAACTAGAGAAGGCCAGGCAAAGCGGACAGAAGCTTGAGGTGTCCTTCGATGCTAATCTAAATCCCCAGGGACCCCGTGCTAAAGAATTTAAAAAGTGGGTGTTTCTACAAGCGAAGCAGCACGTTAGCATCAACTACAACCATTGGAATGACGTTCCACAGAACGTTAATGATCAGATTTGGGAGGCTATCACGTTATTTTACCTTTACTTTATTTTGGATTTACATTATTAGATAATTATCCGAGTTATAATCCATCCAGTTGTTATGTATTTAATGTGTAGGTAGCTTGGACTGTGCCGAATCACGAGTCATCGTACGAAATATCTGAAAATGGCATCAACACGTTGGAATGGGTTCAAGCATGATCTTACCAAGTAGTATGTATCTGGGAAGAAGTGGCTTGATAAGATGTTCTCGGATTATCCCTGGATTGATCAGGATACTTGGGATATGTTTGCTAGAAGTCGACAGGATGAAGAATTTCAGGTTGGTTGATTAAGTTAATTTTGTATGCTTCTTAAAGATCATTTAACTGTATTTAATTATGTGTTTTTGTTTGAATAGGCTAAGGAAGAGAAGGGTCGGCAGAATCAGGCGAAGAACGTCCACCGCCACACCATGTCTCAGGGTGGGTACGAGACTCGGATCAAAGAGATGATGGCGGATAGGCTGAGGGTGAAGCAGGAAGAGCACGCTGCTAGAATAGAAAGAGGAGAGGTGCCTGAGGGCACACCATTAAGTCCTCCGTCGGACATCGACCGCGAGGATGTCTGGTTAGCCGACCACATGACAAAGACGGGATCTTTTGAAGTTGATGCCACTCGCGAAGTGGCAGATAAGATTGTAAGTAAATATTTAACTTCATTTCAATTGATATTTGTATAGATATTTTTAACTTAACACTTTTCACTTGCACATTTTTTCATTTCTTCATTGTAGATGGATCTTAAAGCACAATGCTCCCAAGGCTCATTCGTCCCTTCTGGACGGCGGGACGTCTTGATGACTGCTCTAGGCAAGAAAGACCATCCTGGTCGGGTTATCAGTGTTCCTGGGAACGTGACCATCAAAGAATATTATATATGGCACGTCTGCTTCACGAAAGCGGGTCGTCGATGAGGCATCAATTTTGGATGACATGACTCAGCAGCTCATCTCCAACCCTGCTATTACAACGCATCTGATGAAAAGCTTACTATCCAACCCAGAATTCAAGCAGGTGCTTGCTAGGGAGCTTTCCTCCGTCGGTTCATCCCAGGACACCGCAGGACATGCCAACCCTTCACATGTGAGCACAAAAGAGAGTTATAGTAGGGCACATGTGGAGGAGGATGAGTTGGCAGCTAGGGAGCGGGAGTTGGAAGTCCAATGCCATGAGCTTGAGTTGGAAATGAAAAGACGTGAGCTTGAGTTGGACTTCAAACGACGTGAGCTCGAAATGTTAACAAAGGTATGTATTCATTATTAATGTCCACATTAGTCAAATAATTACTTGTGTTTTTTTTAATTATCAACAACTTATCTATTTTATTTTTCCTAAATTGAAGGCCAAGTCGACGTCGGTGTCACTGTCACCTGTCACTCGCTTGTTCTCATTTGGTGAGTATTATGCGTTTGAGATTTTTGAATGTCCATTGGAACACGATGGGTGGGTGGCACGCCCAAATCAACAGAGGATATTTTCCTTTTGTGGTGAAGATCTCGGCGACGCCTGCAGAGATAACGTCTGGATGGCCAGCACGGTTTTGAGTCTCTGGTGCACGTAAGTTAATTTTAATTTTATAACTTATTTATTTTTGGTATTTTTACATTTAATAATTTATTTTAATTTCAATATATATATTATGTAATTAACATCCACACCTTTTCATATCTTAGGTATCTCCATCGTCTTCAGCTTGATAAGGGCGTTGCATCAGTTTACGGCTTCTTAGATCCGTCAATCCTTATGCCCCAACTCTTTGCCGGCGATGCATTTAGTAAATACATAGGGAACTTGATGGGAGACAATCGGAAAGAATTATATCTAGCTCCCTACTGTATGAATAACCATTGGCAGTTGTTCGTACTTCACCCATCTAGGCATACTGTCATATTCTTATGCTCTCTCCACCAAAACCCGCCACAGGAGGTGGTGGAAGCTGTAAATGCGTAAGTAACTAATCTTAAATTTAATTTAAGTTTTAATATCAGTTGTTTTTAGTTTATTACACACATGATATATGAATTTTTTAATTGACATGATTATTTGTTTATGATAGCGTGTTGAAGGCGAGTAGCATAAGTTGCGCCAACGGGAGAAGTAGGACTTCTAAAGCTAAAGGAAATCCTGAATGGATCATCCTCAAGGTTTGGTAGTTTATTTATCAAATAATTAATATTATAATTACTAATTTATATGTATATTTAACTGACATTAATTGAAATTAATTTTGTTTGTAGTCTCGATTTCAACCTGACGGGTGGTCGTGCGGCTATTATGTGATGCTTCATATGCTGAACATAGTCTCCGCATCTATTACAGATGGATGGAGGAAGGTAATATTTAAACAACTTGTTAAATTATATATTATAGTTTTGGTGATAACTTGCGTTAATGTTTTGTTATTATTTGAACGTGTGTAGGCATTTAACGACCAACCGCCTCTTCAAAAAGATGAGTTTAGAGACTTGAGGATGCGCTTGACAGAATTCTTCTTCAAGTATGCGGCTGAAAAATGAATTGACAAGATACCTCCGCAATACTTAGATGAATAGTTTTTTTGTTAGATTTTAGAAACTAATTAATAACATTTATATATATATATATATATACTTAGATTGGTAGTTTTGTTTGTAGACATTAGAGACTAAAATTTTATATATATATATATATATATATATATATATATATATATATATATATATATATATATATATATATATATATACTTGTAGATAGTTATGTTTTTCCTATACATGGGTTTTGGTTTTAAGTCCCCCATTGTTCCTTTGTATATTTCTTTTCTTTTTGTTAATATTGAAATTTAAGGGTAGTGTTTGTAATTCCGTAATGTGTGTGATATTACGTATTCTTGGGATATTTTCTTGAATGCGGGGATATCTCGAGGGGAGTGATATTTTAAAACTGAATTTAAAAAAAATTCTATTAACGTCGGTTGTATCAAACAAAGCGGCGTTAATAGTATTTTATAAAATATACAGTACACTATTAACGTCAGTTGCAATAAACAACTGACGTTAAAATTAAAACTTTTAACGTCAGTTCTTTAACACAACTGATGTTAGTTTGAATAACATTAACATCAGTTGTGTTAAAGAACTGACGTTAATTGTTTTATTTTTAACGTTAGTTGTTTAAACAACTGACGTTAAAATATTAACTATTAACGTCAGCTGTATTTACGTCAGACAATATTCTGACGTATAAAATCAATTTTAACTGACGTAAAAAGCACTTATTGGAGGAGTCACTACCATACTTAACTATTGATGAGGTGGAGGCTTTACGTAACGACCTTGCAAGTATGACCATCCAACCTATTTAAGATGATATTGGTATGTTTCTTTATTACCTTATGATTATAATTTTATTGATTGATGTTTGGTATCACTTGATGTTAATTGATAACTTTTGCAATGATATTGTCATAGAGCAAATAAATTTGGATGAGGATGATGAAGCACAAGCACAAGACAATATCATGGAAGAAGCAAATCAAAATACAAGCAATGTTGATGAAGATCATCCTTTCTTTAATGACCAAACTTTCACTCATTGGGCATGAACTTAAATAGATAGATTTGTATTGTTGTTTTGTTGTTGAGACTTGGGAATTGAGATTGTTGATTGTTATTTAGTTATTTGTGAGCTTGTGTGACCTTGATTGGTATTTGTTTAATTAATTAGATATTTTTTTATGGTAATGATTTTGAATTTGGAGTATGGACATCTTGAATTATGTTGTCATATATATGAATATCTTAGAATATGTTAATGTATACCGGTTCGAACCGAGTCAACCAGTGACCCCCGGTTGAACCAGTGACCCATTAATCCAGTATCCTGACCGAGTCGATCACCGGTTCGGTTTTAATAACATTGATCCTGACAATCTGGCATTGCATGTAGTGCATGGACATACTGTGTTTGACAGATTTCCTTTACCATCTGGTTTGCTGATTGTTACTGGAATGATTAACTTCACAGTGTTGTATTTAAATTGGTCCAAAATATCTGGATAGATTTTAGATCGAGTACTTAAGACTGCAGAGAGAAATTTTGTAGTGAATACATTCTGTTGTGCCTTGATCTTGTGTTTCCTCTTTGATTTGTTGCCCTGTAAAATGTGATAAGCAGTCAATTTGTTAGAAACTTGGATTCTACCAAGTTGGACTTACAATTTGAATGGCATTTGCAGAATAAAATACATCGTTGTTGCCCAGGTAGTTAGATGATGTGGTAAGGCAGTTAGAAGAAGCAGCTGGAATGCATATTAGCAGTGGTTGAACAGGTTCGTCATTGCTTTGGGACTGGAATTGGAACCGGTGCTAAAGTTGCAAGAAAATGATGCTAGTGTTACCTAATATAGTATTGGGCTACTCTTATACATAGATTTCTTCATGTGAAAACTACACCTAAATATCAATTTGTACTGGTTTTCGCTCATTGTTATCCTATTTGAATATTAAATCTGAAGTCCTTAATTATTTTCATGTTCTAGTTATATTTCTGCTCGTAGATATTGAGTGTTTGCCAAGAGTCCAAGACCCTGCATTTCATTTGTTCTTCAAGATGAAAAAATGGCTCTACTATTATAAATTCTATAAATCAGCTTCTTATGGTACATGCTTGCACGTGGAAAATATCAAGACGCAACTTTCCTAATTGCTTATTCATTGTGCCATTCAAAATTTCAGCTAGAGTGTAGGAAAATCGGTGAGCTTTTTACACATGGTGCAACATTTCATAGAGTTTAAATGTTGAATACTTGTGAAACTAAAAACTAAAAAGTTAACGCCTTTGTTAACAGTGTCAGAGGATACAGTGTTCTACAGTCAATCTATCTAACAGCGGTCGTTGAAGTTTAAAGTTGTTAGAAGATGCTACCACGTTGCTGCTGATATTCTCTAATAAGTGATAACACTGAAGTGTGATGGAAAACTCTAAGCGATAACTTTTTATTATGTGTTTAAATTTATAGCTGACAATATTCTTTAGAGATGTGTAAATTTTAATTATGGTCCACAAGACCTTTTTACATGTGAACTGCTGGCTTATCAAAAAAAAGAATATATATCTGTGAGCTGTTGATTTGTATAGTTATGGATAAGAATTTATATCCAAGAATCACTGGGTATGATACTTTTACTCGATCATATATATCCCGAAACTCCTCAGGTCACGTATCTCCCCAATCTTCTGTCCTACTAGCTATAGTGAATCTAAAGAATCTATCCTAATATAAAAGTTGGATAGATAATTTTATTATATATATACATGTTAATATTAGGTTTTTTTGTTTTTTTTTTAAATTAATTTTTTTAAAAAATAAATAAACTTTTTTTTCGTTTTCCTTAATTTTAAAATTTTATTTCCTAACAAATTTTTTTCTAATACTTTTTTTTTGAATTTATTTATATATACTGACAGTGTAAAGTTTTATTACACTGTCAATCAATCATAAATTGGCAAACAGTAAAATTAGAGTTGTCATGTTCTTTATGTTTTAATTTTTACATACTTATATTTTAATGTATATATAATTTAATATTTTTTATATTATATATATATATATATATAGTTAATATTTTTCGATTCGAACCGAATCAAACCAAACCAATTTTAATTGGTTCGTATATTGTTATTGACTTTTTAAGTTTATAATTTTTTTTGTTTTAAAATATTTTTAGCCAGGAAATGTAGCAAAAACCTATCCTGTTCTTCGAAAAAGTTTAGGGTCGTAAGACTCGAACCAATAATTCGATGAATTTAAAAATCAAAACCAACCAATTAAATTGGTTCGTTTTTTTTCTTTTTTATGCACGGCTCCGAATTGAATCAAACCCAATTGTCATTAATTCGGTTATTTTGGAACCGAACCAATTATTATAATTTAATATTTATATATATTTTAATATTCAATATGTATATCACTTTATCAATTAACAACTTTTCTTATACTGTTCCTGTAACAGTAGAAGGAGTTGTCAACTGGTGGATTATTTTAGATTATTTAAATTTATTTATTTATATTTTAAACACATATTCTTTATAATATTTTTTTAAAAAATTATTTTATTACAGCTCCAAATTGAACCAAACTCAATGATCATTAAATCGGTTATTTTGAACCGAACCAATTACTATATTTTAGTATTCAATATGTATATCACTTTATTAGTTAAAAACTTTTCTTCTACCGTTCCTATAACAGTATAAGGAGTTGCCAACTTCTATACTAATATAAAAGTTGGATAGACAATTTTACTGTACATACCCATGTCAACACTATGACTTTTTGATATTTTATTTTTTTAAAATTAATTATAAAAAAATTTACTTTTTTTAAAAAAACATTAATTTTATTTACGTTTAAATTTTTTTTAAAATATTTTTTTAACGTTTTCCTTAACTTTTTAATTTTATTTTCTAATAAATTTTTTTTTTGCTATTACTTTTTTTTTTGAATTTATTTTTATATACTGACAGTGTAAAGTTTGTTTTACACTGTCAACCAATTATAAATCGACAAACAGTAAAAGTAGAGTTGTCATGTTCTTGATTTTTTAATTTTTAAATACTTATATTTTAATGTATATATAATTTAATAATTCTTATATTTTTTATTTAATGTATATAAAATTGTCAACCAACCATAAATTGTTTTTTTCTAATTTACTTTTTTTAAATGTTTATTTTATAATTGATTTTTTTAAAATATTTTTGTTTTCTAATTAATTTTATTTTTCTAATTTTTTTTTAAATCTATTTATTCCTAATTAATTTTTCCCTGATTTTTTAAAAATATTTTTTCATAAAATTTTTTTCTAATTATTTTTCGTTTAATTTTTTATTTTTCCTTTTAAAATATTTTTTATAATTTATTTATTTTATATTTTTTTACGTTTTCCTTATTTTTTTTAAAAAATTTCCTAATAATTTTTTTTGCTAATACTTTTTTTTTAAAATTTATTTGTATAAACTGACTGAAAAGTTTTTTTACACTGTCGACCAATAATAAATTGGCAAACAGTAAAAATAGAGTTGTCATGTTCTTGATGTTTTAACTTTTATATACTTATATTTTAATGTATATATAATTTACTAGTTTAAAATTTAATATTTTATATATTTTTTATTTATATATATATATATATATTTTTGGTTCGAATCGAATCAAACCAAACCAATTTTAATTGGTTCGGATAATGCTATTGACTTTTTAAAGTTTTAAATTTTTCTTAAATATTTTTGGAACAGAATCAATTACTATATTTTAATATTTATACATATTTTAATATTTAATATGTATATCACTTTATCAATTAACAATTTTTCTTCTACTGTTCTGTAACAGTAGAAGTAGTTGTCAATTAGTGGATTCTTTTGGATTATTTAAGTTTATTTATTTATTTTTTAAACATATATTATTCACAATAGTTTTTTTTAATTTATTTTTTACGACTCCAAATTGAACCAAACTCAATGGTCATTAATTCGATTATTTTTGAACCAAACCAATTAATATATTTTAATATTTATATACATTTTAGTATTCAATATGTATATCACTTTATCAATTAACAACCTTTTTTCTACCGTTCCTATAACAGTAGAAGGAGTTGTCAACTTTTATACAAATATAAAAGTTGGATAGACAATTTTAATGTACATACACATGTCACCACTAGGATTTTTTGATTTTTTGTAAAAAATTAATTTATTTTAAAAAAAATTTACTTTTTTTTTAAAAAAACTGTAGTTTTTGTTACGTTTCTTTTTTTTTAAATTTTTTTAAACAAATTTGTTTTTAGTTTTTATATTTTTTTAACGTTTTCCTTTATTTTTTTTATTTTTTATTTATTTTTTTCCTAATAAATTTTTTTTTGCTAATAATTTTTTTAAATTTATTTGTATATACTGGCAGTGTAACGTTTTTTTATACTGTCAACCAATCATAAATTGGCAAACAGTAAAAATAGAGTTGTCATGTTCTTGATGTTTTAAATTTTACATACTTAAGTTTTAATGTATATATAATTTTATATTTTTTATATTTTTTATTTATATATATATATTAATATTTTTCGATTCGAACCGAATCAAACAAATCAATTTTAATTGGTTCGGATATTGTTATTGACTTTTTAAAGTTTATAATTTTTTTTTGTTTTTAAATATTTTTAGCTAAGAAAGGTAGCAAAGCCATCCTGTTCTTCGAAAAAGTTTAGGGTGGTAAGACTCGAACCAATAATTCGATGAATTTGAAAATCCGAACCAACCAATTAAATTGGTTCGTTTTGTTCTTTTTTTATGCACGACTCCGAATTGAACCAAACCCAATGGTCATTAATTCGGTTATTTTGGAACCGAACCAATTGCTATATTTTAATATTCAATATGTATATCACTTTATCAATTAACAACTTTTCTTCTACTGTTCCTGTAACAATAGAAGGAGTTGTCAACCGATGGATAATTTTGGATTATTTAAATTAATTTATTAATTTTTTAAACATATATTCTTTATAATTTTTTTTTAAATTTTTTTCCCGAATTAGTTTTTTTCTAATTTACTTTTTTTTTAAATGTTTATTTTTATAATTGATTTTTTTGAAATATTTTTGTCTTCTGATTAATATTATTTTTCTAATTTTTTTGAATATTTTTTTCTGATTATTATTTTCCTTTTTTAAAATTAATTTTTTATATACGTTTCTAATTTTTTAAATTTATTTTTCGAATTATTTTTTTTTTATAATTTACATTTTTATTTTTCTAATATCTATATTGACATAAATAGAGGCAGATCTATTCATATTTTGTATTTTTTTCTATATCATTGCCTTTGTTTTTTCTTTTTTAAATAATAAATCTATATCTATACTAATTAATAAGGGGAATTGATGATTTTCTAATAAAGTGACACGTGTCAGCACCACATGATTTAAGAGGATTAGTTGATCATTACTAATAATCGAAGAGGAACACTTAACACATAGTGTTACATTACGTATTGTAATATCATTTTAAAATAAAAATAATATTCAATTCTTTGCACTCAAATTATAGATAAAATTGTTTCAAGGTTTTTGCTGATCACTTCTGTCTATAAATAAAAAGCCTTGGAGATGAATGAGTACCATCATTATGGGTGAGAAGGAAATATTGAAAGCAATGTGTGAAATAAGTCAAGAAAATGTTTGACATAGTAGACTTAATTTGGGATAAAAGAAAAAAAAGTTTCGTACATATAGAGACACAATTCATCTTATTAATGATAACAATACTATCAATAATAATAGTAATTGATGACCTGTGCAGTGCAAAAATACTAGTAAAAAACAATAGAGAAGAGAAGACTTTCCTTCATCTCTAATATAAGATCCAAGTTTATGTGCTCCAATTAAGGGCATCCCGAGAGCTCGGAGGAGAAGACTTTCCTTCATCTCTAATATTCAGTTAGCTTCCTCGCTTGGCAGATACCTTGGGCTGCCCTTCCTCCGCGGTAGAGTTAAAAAACAAGATTTTAGCTTCGTTATGGATAAGCTCTCAACCAAGCTTGCTTCTTGGAAGGAGAACCTTTTGAATAAAGAGGGTCGGATTACCTTGGCTAGGTCTGTCCTATCCTCTCTCCCAACTTATGGCATGCAGGCTTTATGGATCCCTCAATCCGTTTGTTCCTTCATTGATGCTTCTGGCGGAAAATTCATTTGGAAATGGATCGATGGTAAAGGTATCCACCTTGTCAAGTGGGATACTATCACTCTTCCGCGTGCACAGGGTGGCCTTGGTATTCAGTGAAGGATATCATTAGGAATTGAAATTGGGAGATGGGTGGCTTTGAGGTTCAGTCCATGGATGGAATCAGGGAGAAAATTTTGAGCACCCCTTGTTAACGTGGTTTTTTGGTAGTGTCCAAAATTCCTTCGTGACAAATTGAAAATAAAACGAGTGTGCGACCTACGAGTTATGCGGTAATCTCGTCATGAATTAATGTACTACTTTCAAGGTATTGTCTTCCAAGTACAAATTTGACAGAGTAGCCAAATTAGGAAATACTGGCAAAGACTTAGTGTTAAATCAAATATGTAAGTTTGACAGAAATATACAGAATATTGTCTATATTGAAAGAAATATTGTCTCTTTGGAAATAACCAACACATTACAAGGCATCATATAATATTTAAGTTTGGTACATGAAAAATACAATGCTAGACATAATTTTTCTATAGCACTATATCTTCTTTCAGCATCATTGAGGACTGCTCAGATAATACGTACAGCCCTTTCGACATTGTCATTGTCATCATGGGCTAAGAGACATCCTATAGTGTCTTCAGATGTTGATATGTACAACTTCAACGGTCGACGAGGCATAGCTAGCATCATGACCGGTGGATTGATTAAGTATTGTTTGATCTGGTCAAAAGCTTCTTGGTGACAAGATTTCCATATTTAACTTTGTTCTGCTTTCAACTTGACCAATGGTGCAAATACTCTTGTTCTTCCCGACAAATTTGATATGAACCTCCTTAGAAAGTTAACCTTTCCTAGGAAGGATTGTAATTCCTTCTTATTTGTCTGTGCTGTGGCTTCCATAACTTCTTTAGCTTTATTCTTATCCACCTCAATTCCTTTTTTGTGAACTAGAAAACCCAAAAACTTGGCAGCAGACACTCCGAAGCTACACTTCTCTGGGTTCATTTTGAGATTGTGTCTTCTCATCCTTTCAAACCCTTGCTTCAGGTGCTCTAAGTGGTCATCCTTAGTTTTGGATTTGACAACCACATCATCAATGTATACCTCTATGAATTTCCTAATCACATCGTGAAAAATGGTATTCATTGCTCGTTGATAGGTGGCTCCTGCATTCTTTAAACCAAAAGGCATGACAATCCATTCATATGTCCCAATTGCTCCTGGACACTTGAAGGCAGTCTTTGACACATCTTCTTCGGCTATAAAGATTTTATTATAACCTGCATGGCCATCCATACAACTTAGAATTTCATTTCCTGATGCTGAGTCGACAAGCATGTCGGCTATTGGCATCAGATATTCATCTTTAGGGGTAGCAGTATTTAGATTTCTAAAATCTATGCATACCCTCATCTTGCCATTTTTCTTAATAACTGGAACTACATTAGAAAGCCAATTGACATACCCGGTCGTTCGAATGAACTTTGCCTTAAGCAGTCTCTCTACTTCCTCTTTAATTTTATGTACAACCTCTGGGGCAAATCTCCTACTTGCTTGTTTGACAGGTTTGCAATCTTCCCTGAGTGGCAACTGATGTTCAACAAGATCTCTGCTTAAACCAAGCATTTCGTCGTAGTCCCATGCGAAGCAATCTTTATACTCCGTAATTAGTCTAACAAGTTTTTGTTTGTAGTCCTCTGGTATAAAAGCACTCACAAAGATACACCTTTTCTTGGCCTCCGTACCTAAGTTTATTTCTTTTAGGGGATCCTCAATTTTCACATTTTGCTTTGCTTCGGCTCCCTTTTAAAAACCTAAAGGGTCGTCGTCAATTATACAATCTGCTAACACACTCTCTGAAGTGTGTACTTCCTTGTCGGCTAGATAAACCGACAATCTCCTTAGCTATGTTTCAATACTCATTATCGGAACTTGATCAAGTTTTGTCGGCCTCTTCTTTTACCTTAACTCTAAATTGGCTGAGAAGGCTTGCTTCCAATGCGTCTTTTTCAATAACTCCTTCGTTTGCAGTTATAGGTTTGACATTTGGTGAATACACCTTGAAATCAACATGTAGTTGCTGAGCATAGCAAGCGCTGTCATCTGCTTCAACTATTTCTACCTGATCTTGTGCATTCCATAAGATCATTTTCTGATGCACCGTTGACGGGACTGCTCCTACCGCATGAATCCAATCCCTGCCAAGTAATATATTGTAGCTCGACTTGGCGAGGATTATCACAAATAGTGTCATCCTTTCGACAGTGCCAACTTGAATATTCAACAGGATGATGCCATCTGATGAAGAAGTCTTGCAACTGAAATCAGTGACAACCATATCTATTGGGATTAGATCCGACTAATCATTCCCTAGCTTTTTGAACATTGCTCTTGACATCAGATTCACAGCGGCTCCTCCATCAATTAAAACCTTATTGGTAGGTCTTCCATCTATTATGGCCTTTACATGTAATGGCCTTAAATGGTTCCTCTGCTCATCCGTAGGCTTTTCCAATTGGGCCACATTATCAAACACAGTAACCAAGTTTTCTTGAGCATACATCCAAAAATCACATGGATCTCTATCATTTTTGACAACATCTTCGCCGTCAGAGAAATCAACTTCGAGATATCCTTCATATTCTGCTGGGATAAACGATATCAATCCTATCTTCATTTCCATTCCTGGTTCAAGTATGACTTCATTCTCTGGATCCTAATCCAAGAATGCACCTCCAACCATTCTGCCATGATTTCTTTTTAAATCACTCTCATCATCTGATCTTGACCTATCTGACAGAGGTCGGGATATTCATGCACCACAGCTATCTAATATCTCGATAATATCAGCTAGATCTTCATTTTGGCTATCCATGTCCATGTCTTTACTGATGTTCATGTCATCATTTGGATCATTCAGTGCTTCGATGACAGTGTCGAAAGACAAGTTTTCATTGGTTAGGTTGCATTCAGGCTTGAACATTGCCAACTGTTGTTCTTGCATTCTTGCCTCAACCTTCTTCTCGAGCCCTGTAACCTTTTCCATGTCTATCAAACCGACATGCCATTTGTAACATCCTAAAATTCTAACATAATTAATTAAAAATAATAATAATAATAATATTAAGTTATTAAAAAGTATAGTGCAAATAAAATATAAATAAGAGATTTAGTGTAAAGGAGTGATAGTATAAGGTTTTAATGAAATTTATTAACTATTATAAAGAATGCAAAATTATATATATATATATATATATATATATATATATATATATATATGTATATATGTATATATATATATAAATAAATAAATATATATGACAAAAAAAAGAAGGATACTTGGGCGTTAAAAGCCCAAGCAGCCCATGCCTTTGGCTAAAGTGAAATTTTAAAAACCTAAAAAATCCTGACGCTAGTGCCTGCTACTATGTATATAACAATATATATATATAGTGGTCACTGCGCTGAGGGGGAGATAGCGTCGCACAGTGAGTTAGAATAGTGAGGGAGGGACTTCCATTCTTTTCCAGTACAACCGTAACAACACAGATCCAAGAACGCCACCAAACGGGAGAAGAATTTTTAGGGAAGTGCAAATCCTTATCATAAATAATTTTTAGAGAACACTGGAGGTCTTCGAGAGGTGAGTAACAGTACTTTTTGCGAATACTTTCCATGGTATAATTGTTTGTATGTGTGTGGGAGGGTCTACCTTATAGTTTTTGGGAATTTGGTTTGAATGTATGATTGATATCACCACTCTACATTTTAAAATCGGGGGTTTTCAATTAAAATAAAAATCTGTTAAATTGAGTATTTACTCTTGTTGTTGATGGCATGAAATACATGATTGATCTTTGTACTAGTTGAATGATACGCTTGATGCCATATGTTATGTCTTGATGCTCGTGATTGTCATAGTGTAATTATAAATTTACTTGGAGACATGATATAAGTCTATTTAGTATGCATGATAGGATTAAATATTTAATTTATGATAAATGAATTGCTACATGTATGAGACATGAAATTCATGCCTTATGATGAGTTGTATGATGTTTGCCGTAATACCACCTATGATAGGGGTGTCGAAGAGAAATACCGCCTTAATGGGGTATCGAAAGTAACATCGCCATGTGGTTGGGATGTCGAAAATGAGTAATACTACCTAAAAAGGAGTATCGAAAGTAACACCGCCACAGGTTGGGGTGTCGAAAAAGGAGAAATACCACCATGTGCACATGGGAGGTATCGAAATGGAAATGTCCCCGACGGGAGGGTGACATCGAAACACTCCTCGTGAGTAGGGGTGGGCAATGGGACGCCATTGTCGTGTGATGTGTGAATATATGGCATGCCGGCAAGAGGCCAATTTAATTAGGAGGTCTTCAGACCGCTTGGATTAAACTAGAATTTATCTGGTATATGGAATGTGATGTATTGAGATGAGATTATTATTGATATTAAAAGTATTTTCTTTTATATATATTATTTTGTAAAATTAGCCGGTGCCATGGACAGTTTTTCCGGTTACCGCGCCGGCTGAGAACAATGCTATTTTCGAAAATATTTTATAAAACTGTATTGTTGATCACTGGGATTTTATATCTCATTATTAAGTATTGTTTTCAGAGCACGAGGAGGACGTCATTGAAACTGAAGAGGCGTGAAGACTTAGTGGATTCTATTAGTTATTCTTTCTAGTTGGTTAGTATTTTCTTAAATAAGGAGCCGTATGTGGCTAGACACATTTATTTATTTATCGTTGGGTTTGTTAGTAAACGCCCGGTATTGAGGCTTGTGGTTTTCATTTATAATTATATTCATTATATGAATATTTTATTACTACTTTATTAAATATGAGGTATTTTCCTACTTAGTTATTTGAGAAAAATTTTATGACTTGTGTTTTTTTTTTTCAATTAAATGTTTTGAAGGATTTTTATTGAAATTAATTTGGGTTACTAATGTAACGAAGGGCGTTACACCATTTTCCTGTGGATTTTGTTGGTGGTGATGCCATCTCTAAGGCCTTCTTCTTCTCTACATAGACCTGTGACATAGGCTTATTCGGCCTGGCTTTATTAACAAGCATCCTCGTGTCAACTTCCATTGGGTGAGCCTTTATCATGCTTTTCATTTTGACATCTTCACTCTTGTCAGCTATGTTGCCAGCCACTGCAACCAAACAATCAGTATCCTATGAAGGCAATTCATTTATGGTGATGCCCCCTTGCTTGACAAGCTTCTTCTTTCGAGCCTGTCGGAGCCTCTGCAGCCTCCTCTTCTGACTCTTAGATATGACTGACTGACTTGACGGTCCTGACAAACCAGGCCCTGCCATCTGAGTATTCAGAGCCAACTGCCCCTTTCGGTAATCCTCATTCCAGAAGGGAGTATTGCTATCATCGAACTTATTGCTTTTGGACCATTTCTGCTTACGCAGTTCTGGATAACGAACTATGGCATAATTTCTCACCCATCGATCCACCATTACATTGGACGGGGGTTTCCTGGTCCTGACGAAATTGAAGCCCCTGCTGACAGTTCTATTACTTCCCACTGATTCTCTGACTGGATCTTCGAGCCAACCTCCAGTGTTATTTTGTCTAGGTCTTGTTTGACATAAACGTTGCTGATGACTATCTGTTTGCCGGTTGACAACATGTGCAGCACTCATGTGCACACTGTTAGACCCAGTATGACTGCTCGGGTGCGAAAACGTGCCTTGACTATTACCATCACGAGACTCAGTTCTGTCCTGTGGGTGATACGATGGAGCTCTCTGACCCCTAGCTTTCTTGGCAGCAGCATCATCGTAAAATTCCTCATATCTTGGGCAAACTTTAAATATGCCACCAGATTTTTTTAGTGTCATGAAATCAACAAGTGGTTCCCATGGCTTTGGATAGATTTTCGAATGAAACTGTCAGGTCCATCTGGATATTCTGTCCAACCCTTATATTGACCATGCCTATTCCCATAAGGACTTGGCGGCCAGTCTTGTTAACTTCAGGACCAAATGGTTCTGGGTCAATCTTCATGTCCAGTTTATTGTCTAGAAATTTCAGCCTTCCTTCTGCTAAACCTTTCTGAATGATGTCTGTGAAATGCATACAGTCGTTAGTCACATGACCAAAAGTGTTATGAAATTTTCAATATTTCCTATTTTTTATTTCATGGGCTTTCAATAGCCTATGATCATCTGACAATTTTAATTGTTCATCCTTAAGCAATATGTCAGATATTTGATCGGCTTTGGTCACGTCAAATGTATATACTTTCTTATTGGCGAAGGGAATCCTTTCTCTGGCCCTTTCGGGCCTCAAGGCTTGGCATGTATAAGGTGGGCCATTTTTTAATTCGACATAATCTACCTCATATTCCTCTGAATTATTATCTTCTTCGTCGGAGTCATCGCTTCCGACAAAATTAATCTTTTCCCTTTTGAGGAATTTCCTTTGGTTGAAAACCTTTTCGGCCTTCAACTGTTCAATCGGTCGAACTTTATCACCCAACTAGGTGAGATCAATAAGATGTTGGTTGACCAATTTTTTCCCTAGACCTCCGGCAACAATCTTTATTATTTCTGCCTCAGGGATAGGGGTGAAGCAACGACTCCTCATCTGACGGAATCGGGCCAGGTAGTTGTCAACAGATTCGTTATTCATTCTCTTGATGTCAAAAAAATATGTTACTAAAGAATTGATCATGAAAACTCCCCCCTAATTGATTCCAGAAATGTATGGAATTAGGTCTCAAGGTTGAAAACCAAGAGAAAGCATTTTTCGTCAAGGAACTTGGGAAGAACCTCAACTTGAGACCTTCTTCCAATGCCAAGTCTCCTATTTCGATAGTGTATCGAGCAATGTGTTCCACTGTCGACTCACCGCTCTCTCCTGAGAATTTTGACAACTTTGGTATTTTCACCCCTCTAGGCATTTCTGCCTGTCGAACCCAATCTGGAAACGCAGAAGTGAAGTATGGTTGATCGGCGTAGCCAATGTTGAAGCCAAACCGATTCAACACTTGTTCCAGTACCTGGTTCAAGTTTTGATTCCAAAAGTTTTGCCTTATTGCTCCTAAAGGACCTTGGTTGGCAACCATATGCTCGTCCTCTCCTGGTTGGATAATATGGACGCTGCCATGTCTTAAAGGGATTCGACGTCGTGGTTGTCGAGGGGGTTCCTCATCATCCAGATCTATCATTTCTTGTTGAACATTTTGTTGTTCATCCTGGGGTTGGTTGTCACCCCTTCTACCCCTGTTAGGATTCCGGTTGTCCTTCGAGGCTATAACACCCAAGGCTTGGTTCAACCTTCCAATATCCAGTGCCAATGCGTTATACGCATTACTGGTATTGTTTGTCACTGGGGTAATCACAGTTCCTATCTGTTGAGTCATATGGTGCATCATATCTATGTTACTAAGGTCCATCTGATGTCGAACATTTGCCAACGAGACTTGTGTTAAGCCGACAATATGTGATGGAGCCTGTCTTGCTGGTGACACTGGGGGCTGGAGACCTGGACGCTCTTGTCGAACTGGTGTCATGACCATGGACCCTGTCACTCCTAGATCCTAAGTAGGGGCTTGCCCTCCAATTACCAAAGGGCCATGCTGGCCAGACGAACCAGCGACTGTTCCATTGGGATACGGTACAATCCCATTTGGATATGGCATATAAAGTTGAGGATTTATATTTGGGTTGTATGGGACAGACCCAAAAGGCATCCCATACACAGGTTGTTGCAAATGTTGGGTAGTTCCCCTCAGATTTGTTGAGTTGACAATACTGTTTGGCGATAATCCTGTACCCTGCATAGCAACTGTTTGTAAAGGCGATGAATGTGGTGTCAGGAGTGATATAGGAGGGACATAGTCACTAAGGTTGTTCGCTTGTGTCACTAGCACTCCTCCTGCAACAACTTGATTATTTTCAGGATTCGTAATGGCCGCAGCAGACACGGGGGGTGCGTATACTGACGACGCAACCGCATTTGTACTACTTATAACAGCATTTGTTGCACCACTCATATTTTCATAAATGTGGGAAATTTACAAATTTTCTATAACTTTCCCGCTTCTCAGACGCATACATAAACGTTGTATGTAAAGAAGAATAAAGACACGTAGATGAGTTACTCTAAACTAGTCCCACTGGGCGTGCCAATTTGTTAACGTAGTTTTTTGGTTGTGCCCAAAATTTCTTCGTGACAAATAATTGAAGACCAAACGAGTGTGGGACCTACGAGTTATATGGTATTTTCGTCAAGAATGTACTACTTTCAAGGTAATGTCTGCCAAGTACAAATTTGACAGAGTAGTCAAATTAGGAATTACTGACAAAGACTTAGTGTTAAAACAAATATATAAGTTTGACAAAAATATACAGAATATTGTCTCTATTGAAAGTCGACAATAAAACTGCTTAAGTTTGAAAAGATAAGTTTGAAATTTCAAAGGAAGAACGATTTTTTAATAGAAAATAACTTCCTAATTATACTAAGTTTATAATGAAAATAAACAGAAGTTTGAAAGGGAAGTTAATCAAAGAAAGATCTAAATGATGCTACTTACAAGAAGTAAAATAAACTTAAAAGACAAACTTGGGAAAAGTACTGGAAATTAAAAGGAACAAGTAAAGAACTTCAACAAAAGAGATGAAAATGGCATTGGAATTTTGCCATAGTATTGAAATACGAAGGATGGATGGAGTACTTGAACGTAATCCGTCAATCTGCTGTGTGATCGAGATGTGTATCAAGTAACCCACCTTTATTACATTGTGATTACTAGTATTTATAGACAAATAAAATAACAACCTAGAAGTAACTCCCTATCTAAATGACTGCCACATGTCTTTGGCAGTTCTCTTAGGTTTTACACTTAAATTGTTTTGTCAAACAATCTCACTAACCGTTCAATGTCTTGAACCGCTCTGTGTCAATTTTCTTATCTTCGATGGTTTGAACTGCTTGACAACTTGTATTGGTAACTTTCGTTGGATTGGGGACTTGACCGATTTCTTCACTTTCCTTTTTCTTGACAATTCTTCATTCGAGTAAGTCTTCCCTTATTACTTTGTCAGGGACTTGATTGTCGAATCTTTTCCTCTGTCGAATTATATTTTCTTGTCAAACCAAATATTTTCAACACTTAGAAAATTTTGATTATCTCCTCAATCCCTTCGTCAGCCTGTCGAGAAAACATCTGTCAGAAATTCAAAATTTCACCCTTAACACCCATCTTACTCTGTTTGGTGCAGTTAATGATACCTTAATCTGGGGCGTTGAAACTAATGGGATGTTTTTGGCTTCTTCTTGTTATAAATGGCTCCTTCGTCGGGACCAACAACAAGGGAATCATGAGTCCTGGAATTAGGTGTGGAAGCTCAAACTCCCTGAAAAATCAGAGTGCTAGTTTGATCTCTTAGACACAAATCTGTGTCAGTCAATGCGTTCAAAGTCGCGCATCACTTAGTCGAATCTGCTGTGTGCTCTAGATGTGACGGGGCTGAGGAGGAAACTTTAATTCATTGTTTCAGGGACTGCATCACAAGCCAGCAGCTCTGGATTTCCTTCGGTTTTGGGAGTGACCCTGGTTTTTTGCTCCAAAATTTGGATTTTTGGCTGCATGAGAATTTGTCCACTCAATCTTTGTCCAGTAACAAAACAACTCCTTTTGCCTGCACCTTATGGTGGATTTGGAGGGCAAGGAATGAAGAAGTTTTGGACCACAACAGGTTACCTTCCCATGACCTGTGTTTTAGGATCTAGTCCTTAGCTGCCTTGTGCACATCTTTGCTCGTGAAATCTGCCCAGACTCCTCCTAGAGATATGTGTTGGTCCCACCCGGAGATCGGAAGTGTCAAAGTTAACGTAGATGGGAGTTGCCTCGAGAACCCTGGTAGAGCTGGCTTCGGTGGTGTTATTCGAGACCATTTGGGGGGTTGGATCTCCGGTTTTCTCGGTTATGTTGGTGAAGGAACCAACCTGCTTGCTAAGCTCCATGGCATTAGGCAAGGCCTGCTTTGGTGTTGGCAGTAGGGGTGGAGATCGACAGTTTGTGATTCGGATTCCTTAGAAGCTATCCATCTTGTTAGGAAAGCTTACCCACGTTGGCACAGGTATGGTGGAATCATCATGGATATTAAGTCTCTGTTGGAGAAGGATTGGTCTGTTGCCATTAGGCATGTGCTGCATGAGGCAAACCAGGTCACGGATTGGATTGCTAAAGCTGGTGTCAGAAATGAGGCTTTTTTACTTAAGTAGTGCAATTTGGTTGCATAGTTACGGGACTAGTGTGGTTTTTGAAATATGTACGCAAGTAGAGTAAGTCGTACCTGACAGTTACGAAATGCAAATGAAAGTCGTATCCTTCACTTACGAAACATTTTTGTATTCATAAAATAAAAAAAAATATATATGTAAGGGAGTCGTATACAACACAAACGACTTCCATTTTTTATAATTTTGTCTCACAAGTTGTATGGGACACATACGGCTTGTATTGGTTATAAGGTTTTCTAACAAGTCGTATGGGTTATATACAACTTTATTATTATAATTTTTTTGAATAACATTTATGAAACATGTCGTATAGATCACATGCGACTTCTCTTTTTTTTTTTCTTTCACTGCCATTTATTCCAATTGAATATTTCTATTCCATCCTTATACAATATGTTCACTGGACAAACCAAATGTGAGGTCTGGGTTGTTCATGGGAGCTCATGGCCATATATATATTTTTATGTTAAATTATACTTTTGGTCTATTATCTTTATTTTAAGTTTCAATTTGGTCCTTTTTTTAGTTTTTGTTCTAAAGTGGTCCTTTATTTTGTAAAGATATACCAATGTGATTCTTCTTTTATTTTTTGTTTTGAAATGGTCCCTCATTTTGCAAAAGTTAAACTAATGTGGTCCCTTTTTTTTGTTTCGAAATGACCCCTCTTTTATTTTTTTGTTCTGAAATGGTCCCTTACTTTGCAAAATTTATATTATCTTGGTCCTCTGCATACCATAATTTAAACGGAAAGGACTACATTGAAACCTAAAATAAAAGATAAGGGACCAAAATGGAACAAAAATAAAATAGGACAAAATTGAAATCTAAAATAAAGATAATGGACCAAAAGTATCATTTCGTCTTTTTTTTATAATTCTATTATAGTTATTTAATTTTATATTTCATGCTGTTACGTAGTTATTTAAAATTATATTTCATTCCATAAAAAAAATTCAATTTTAAATTTTATATTTCTATTGTACTTTAAAAAAAAACAGAGAGACGTGGTTATCACTGTATGACATGTTTCATAATTTTTTTAAAAAAATTATACAATGATGAAGCTGTATGTGACCCATACGACTAGTTAAAGAATTTCATAACAGATAGAAGTCGTAGGTGTCCCATACGACTTTGGGAGGAAAAAATTATAAAAAATGGAAGTCGTATGTGCTATATACGACTCCCTTACATATTGTTTTTTTTTTTAAATTTTATGAATATATAAGTGTTTCGTAAATTAGGGATACAACTTTCACTTACATTTCGTAGCTAACAGGTACGACTTACACCACTTACGTAAATATTTTTAAAACCATACCAGTCCCGTAATTTTGCAATCAAATTGCACTACTTAAATAAAAAAGCCCAGAAGTGACTTAAGATGGAGTATGCTGGATTCTCCCCCTCCTGAGGTGTCTCCCTTGCTACTTGCGGATGCCCGTTCTGTAGCTTTCCCTAGGCTCTAGTTTGTTTTCTTTGCCGTTGTAAACCAAAAAAAAACACAATGTAGGACAAAATAGTGGGGGGTCACCTTGGAAGTGAGTTGTGTCCATAAACGAACTTTATCTATAAGACTAGAGTTTGAGTTTTGGAGTCGTCAGTTTTGGAAGCACTTTATTTAACTACTATTATAGGTTTGAGAGTTAATTTTACAATTTTTATCTGTTGGATCATATATACTTAAAGTATATATAAAAAAAAAGGTAGGGGAGGTTGATGTCATTTTTGAAACTAGACTTGGTGAGATTTCTCATAGATTTAGAAATAGTTTTAGTTACAAGAGTGCCTTAAAATAAAATAAAAAAGTAAATATTAAACAAAAAGTGAAATTTTTTAGATTCTCAATATATTAAATATTTATTTTTTATTTAATACTTTTTTTATGCTGAATACTTAATACTTAATAGTTTTTTTTTAAATTCTTTAACCTTGACTTAAGGCAAATCAGTAAATATATTAAATAAAAATAAAGTTTTATAATGTACTTTTAATGCATTAATTGTTTTATTTTTCATTTAATACAAAATATTTTTTTAAAACTCATACCCCTTATCCATTTGATTGATACATCTATGGTTTGCCGCTGGTGAATCGTTTGGCATTGTAGTTTAAGTTAGGTCTCCATACGAACTTTACATGAGGTTAGATGTTCGAATCCCACGGTTGTTATTTTAGAAAAGATTTAATTCAATGTAGGCTGTACCCACTATCCCAGTCAGCTTTGCATGTGGGACTATCTAGGGGTGTTCATCAACCGATTCAAACCGCAAAAACCGAACCGAAAAATCGAAAACCGAACAAACCGAAAACCGAAAAAAATCATAATTTTTTATTGGATTGGATCGAATTTTGGATCCTATAGTGAAATCCAATCTAATCCAATCAAAACCGATCTATTATATACATATACTATTATTTTTGAAATTATAGTATTACTCATACTTAAACATTATTCTTCATACTTTTATGTTCATCATTCTCTTTAATATTTTTGTTGAAATGACATATATAAGACTTTTTAGAATAAATATTAATGTCTTGAAGTGATATTTTACTAAAAGCTTTGATGCATAGCATATATACATTTGATTGAGTAATCATGAAAAATAGGAAAACAATTAAGTAAATTTGAAAAATAATTAGCCACAATTTATTTGTAGCCGGTTCAAGGAAAAAATAGGATAAGTGGTAAGAGATATAGAGAATTAATATAAAAGAACGTGTTAAAAAATATCAATAATTTTTTTCTTCTCAAACCCCCAAATTAAAACGAAGAATATCTTTTATCCACTATTAAATAAGTAGAAAGGACACTTGACATTAGAAAAAAATAAAGTATGACAAAAACCAAATTATCTAATCACAGTTAGGTCGTACCACAAAGCTTTTACTGATGCGCAATATCAGTAAAAGCCCTAAGGCACACATCATTGAGTATTTTGGTGACACCAGGGATGATGTTGATGCGCTTTTCATGAAAGTATTTGAGTGAGACAGTGCTCCTAGTGATCTTTTGGATCAAAGACAACAAAGCTTTGTGGTCAGTGCTACAAACATAAGGAAAATGGGGGCTCTCAATGCAATTCAGTGCCAACACTGACTCATCAGCAACATCACCAAGCAAACTATCAGGCCAAGGGAGCAAGCTTGCAACAATGGAATTTTTGGTCAGTTTTTCTAGCCACATGATGAAGGCCGCCACATGTGTGGATTGGCTTGTGTCACGTGCGAGACCCACCACGAGACGGAAGAATAGTTGGCGATCAATGTTGTGGAAGAGGTTGAACTCTTCCTTGGTTACAACGATGTTTGCACCTGGGTCATTGGATGAGATGAAGGAAGCCATTTTTTTTTTTGATATTGTTGGTGATGAAGAAGAGAAGGAGATGATGATACATGTATATATAGGCTATAATATTAATTATATGGTTTTTTTTTGGGGGTATGAAATATACGAAACAGTGCCTTCTGTTATCTTTGGTAAGCAGTTAGTGAGAGGAATCGACTCTCTTAGTATAATGTAATATATTCCATATATATGAATTATACTAATATATTGATTATATTTGTAATATCTTGTATGTGACAGTAATCATAATACGGGTGATTGCATAGTGAGAAATGTATTAATTTAATTTAATTTAATTTGTCCCCCCTTTTTTCCTTTTGTTTTGGTTTAATTTTTACTTTATTTCTTTAATATAATAATATAATTATATTTTCTTAATCCACTCAGATTTTATCTTACGCAATTTTCTTGATTTTGAGAACGGCGTTTCATGAGAAGTCACGATGAACCAAAATTGATGTGAACCGGTATTAAATAAATACAGTACGGATTGAAAAATTATTCCAATTAATATGAATAAATATTAATTGATTATTTAGAGAGAATAACTCACCGCTATTTCTCAAGCCAATGATCTCACTGCCTAGACTATGGATGAACTTCTTGGCATACTCACTGTTCATGAGCAGGAACTTGGTGATGAAGTTGCAACAAAGAAGGGCAAGTCCATTGCTCTGAAAGCTGATCAAAAATCATCAAAGGCCTCAAAAGCTTTGAAGGCAGACGAGTCATCTATGAGGAGTTTCTGGAGGAATCCAACTGCTTATCTAAGGTCTTCAAATCCCTCAAGAGAGAGTATGTAAAGCTCCTTAGTCAAGCATAAGCAAAAATCTCAAGAGTGTGAGAAGCTGGCCAAGGAAAACAGTTAGCTGAAAACTGAAAAGTCTGATGAAGCTAAAATCTCTAGTGAAACATCACAATCTGAAGAAGTTGAAAAGCTTCAACAGAAAGTGGAAGAGCTCACTTCTGATCTTGCCAAATTTGTTAATGATAGAGACAATCTGACCAAGCTGCTTGGCTGCTAGAGACACTCCCTTAACAGATAAGGTATTGGATATGTCCATCAGACACATCATAAAGTATCAACTAAAACCTCTAAAGTGTCTGTTAAGTCAACATTTATTAAATCCATACTTGCCTGTAACTTCTGTGGAAAAACTGGACATGTCATATCTAAGTGTGTCCAGAAGAATATAAGGAAGTCTTCACAGACTCCTAGAGCTAACAGAAAAGGACCCAGAAAACTATGGGTACCTAAAGATCAAATAATTCCTGTTGCAGATGTCCTTAATAGGACAAAGAAAACACCACTGCTGGTACCTGGACAGTGGCTGCTCGTGACACATGACAAGAGAAAGGTTTATGTTCCTAGACCTCCAACTTAAGAAAGGAGGACATGTTGCCTTCAGAGGCAATCAGAAAAGGAATGTTATATGAATTGGTACTATTAGTGGTAAACCCCTTCTTCTCTCTATATCTAATATTC
This sequence comes from Sophora flavescens, assembly GCA_030762895.1. Lineage (NCBI taxonomy): Eukaryota > Viridiplantae > Streptophyta > Magnoliopsida > Fabales > Fabaceae > Sophora > Sophora flavescens. The sequence goes on along the minus strand of CM061062.1, from coordinate 72,859,640 downwards.
CTATGGTTGAAGGATTAAGACACAATTTACTTAGCATAAGTCAATTATGCGACAGTGGATTTGATGTCTCATTTACCAAGGATTCATGCATCGTTAAAGACATCAGTGGAAAAACCCTCTTTTGATCTAGAAGGCAACAAAATATGTATAAGATTGAACTGATTGATCTCTCATATCAAAGTGTAACCTGTCTGATGTCTAAAGAGGATGAAAGATGGTTGTGGCATAAGAAACTAGGACATGTTAGCTAGTATGAAACTAATTTCAAAATTGAAAAAGGATAACCTTGTGAGAAGATTGCCTGATATTAGGTTTAAGAAGGATGTCTTGTGTGATGCATGTCAGAGAGGTAAACAAGTAAAATCAAGTTTCAAAACTAAAAACCAAGTATCAACCTCTAGAACTCTTCAGTTGTTACACATGGATCTGTTTGGGCCAGTTAGTGTTGCTAGCTTGGATGGAAGGAAATATGGATTTGTCATTGTTGATGACTATTCTAGATTTACTTGGGGTACTCTTCTTAACCCACAAGGATGAGTCTTTTAAGGCTTTCTCTATATTCTGTAAGAGAGTACAAAATGAGCAAGGTTTCTGTATTTTTACCCTTAGAAGTGATCATGGGGAGAATTTGAAAATCAACAATTTATACTGTTCTGTGAGGAGAATGGGATCTCTTAACAATTTCTCTGCACCAAGTACTCCATAGTAAAATGGAGTAGTTGAGAGAAAGAACAGATCTTTGTAAGAGATGGCTAGATCTATGCTCAATGAGAATAATCTCCCTAAGTACTTCTGGGCAGAAGCAGTAAACACTACATGTTATGTACAAAACAGAATACTTATAAGGCCTTTTCTAAAGAAGACTCCTTATGAATTGTGGAAAAGTAAAAACCCCAACAAATCTTACTTCCATGCATTTGGATGTGAGTGTTTCATTCTGAACACTAAGGATCAACTTGGGAACTTTGATTCCAAAGTAGATAAAGGTATCTTTGTAGGCTATTCTGAAATGTCTAAGGCATTTAGAGTCTATAATTCCAGAACTTATGTAATTGAAGAATCTGTTCATGTTAAGTCCAATGATGGTTTAAAGACTAATAGGGAACTATCAGATCTAGAAGATGATATTGCAGGTCTTGACATAAACAATCTAGAAAGTCAACAACCTGATCTAACCATTACAGAAACTGTTAATGAGCTAGACAGACAAGTAGAGCAGACGAGTCAGCAAACAAGTCAGCAGACAAGTCAAGATCTTCAAGATGATTTCAAGAGAGACTAGAAGTTCAAATCTCACCATCCTATGGATCTTATCATTGGAAATCCCTTAGAAGGAGTAAGAACCATATCTACTCTAAGAGAATCAAGTAATGTGGCATTTCTGTCAGAAATGGAACCAAAGCACATTGAGGAAGTTCTTGAGGATGAAAGCTGGATTCTTGCCATGCATGAAGAACTCAATCAGTTCACCATAAATGATGTCTGGGCACTTGTCTCCAATTGGCCCAATTAGGTCCTAACAAGTCAAATTGGGTCTATTAGGATCAAACCAGTCCATTTGGGCTCCATTAGGATCAAAAAAGTACAAATTGGCCCAGTTAGGTCGTATATGACCTAAAAAGTCGATTTGGGCTATATTAGGATCAAACAAGTCCATTTAGGCTTCATTAGGACCATAGAAGTTCAATTGGGCCGATCGGGGCAATTGGCCCAATTAGGTCCTAACAAGTCAATTTGGGCTCTATTAGGATCAAACCAGTTCATTTAGGTTCTATTAGGATCAAACAATTGTACTTCTTGTTTACTTTACTTCATAAATCTTGTAAGAAATATAAATCTTATTTAATTCACTTCATAAATCTTGTTTACTTTTAAATTTAATAAGATCAAATATTTTAATCATATTTATAAGATAAATTATTTAATATTTTTTCAAGGATAATATAAGATAAATCAAGGAAATATAAAAAATAACACATCCGTCCGAAATTTTCGGACGGATTTCGGACGGATCAAGGAAAATATACAAAATAACACAATCCGTCCGAAATTTAAGGACGAATTTCGGACGGATCAAGGAAAATATAAGAATTAACGAAATCCATCCGAAAATTTCGGACGGATTTCGGACGGATCAAGGGAAATATAAAAAATAACACAATCCGTCCGAAATCCGTCCGAAATTTTCGGACGGATTTCAGACGGATCAAGGAAAATATACAAAATAACACAATCCGTCCGAAATTTTCGGACGGATCAAGGAAAATATAAGAATTAACGAAATCCATCCGAAATTTTCGGACGGATTTTGGACGGATCAAGGAAAATATAAGAATTAACGAAATCCGTCCGAAATTTTCGGACGGATTTCGGACGGATCAAGGAAAATATAAGAATTAACGAAATCTGTCCGAAATTTTCGGACGGATCATGGAAAATATAAGAATTAACGAAATCCGTCCGAAAATTTCGGACGGATTTCGGATGGATAATGGAAAATATATGAATTAACGGAATCCGTCCGAAAATTTCGGACGGATCAAGGAAAATATAAGAATTAACGAAATCCGTCCGAAAAATGGAAAATATATGAATTAACGGAATCCGTCCGAAAATTTCGGACGGATTTCGGACGGATCAAGGAAAATATATGAATTAACGAAATCCGTCCGAAAATTTCAGACGGATTTCGGACGGATCAAGGAAAATATAAGAATTAACGAAATCCGTCCGAAAATTTCGGACGGATAATGGAAAATATAAGAATTAACGAAATCCGTCCGAAATTTCGGACGGATTTCGGATGGATCATGGAAAATATAAGAATTAACGAAATCCGTCCGAAAATTTCGGGAAATTTCGGACGGAAACATTTCCGTCCGAAAATTCCGTCCGAAAATTCAATTTTTCTAGTAGTGTTGTGTGCTTGGCAAGGTTTTGAAAACCGGACCGGACCGGTCGGTCCGACCGGGAACCGGGACCTTGGCTGGTCGGGTTCATAGGGAAAACCGTCCCTGTATTGAACCGGTGGAAAAATCGGAGAACCGGTTCAAAACCGGTAAAACCGATCATAACCGGTAGTGAACCGGCCTGAACCGGTCTGAACCGATTTCCTAAAAAAAAAAAATTAGTATAAAAGGATTTGGGTCATCCTAGCCAAAACCCAATTCTTTTGTTTTCTAACATATGTGGGCTGGTTGTAGATTTTGGATTGGTTTTCCCTATGAAGATGATTTTAACATATATATTTATATTTATTTAGTTTAATTTCAAAATAAAAAAAAATGCGCTTAATAATTTTAGTTGTTATATTGTTTTTTGTTTAATATTGTTACAAATATTATATTAAAAATTAAAATAATATTATTTAATTATAACCGATTCAACCTCGATTGGACCATTGAACCTCGAACCACTGCCTTTACCGGTTCGATGGCCGATCCGATTTTATAAACCTTGGTGCTTGGTTGAGCTGGTTCCCCTCCAGTCTTGTTTGTCGCGCGGGGTGAGGTGCTTAATTAGCAATTTACTTTAAAAAAATATACAATGTTTGAAAGGACAGAGAAGGACGTTGGGAACAAGTGTCGGTTTGAAAGGAGAGAGCGAACAACCATTTTCTTGCCCACTGCTACATATGCTATGTGTCCTGAAAATCCTGCCATGGGAGCTATGAGTTTGAGACAAGGAGAGCTTGTTAATGCTGTTACTGTATCAGCTGCGATGCATAAGGATAGCAGCTTTGCAGAATGTTTAATTTTGTGTTCAACCAACATACATGCTGATAGATGAGAGCCCAACAAGAGAGGGTTGGGTAGAGAGAGAGAGAGAGTCATCTCTTCCCTGAGGAGCAGTAGCTCTAGGATTACAGGGGTCATCTTCTGTAATAGTTCTTGTTTTTCCAATCAATAATTAATATAGTTTTCTGTTTATATTAAATCTGGTTCCTACCACAATATATCAATCGTACAAGAAATATTTCCCTAATGTGATGCATCCATCCTAAACAGGGACGCCTTGCATCCTATATGTACTACCCCTCTCCAGCAGTGCTCATCAATTTCCTTTCAAAATGTTGTGCCATTAGTCTATGGTATCCAAATTAAGCGAAACAATGAAGAGGGTTTAAGATAAATGGAGGCATCAACATAAGAAGTAATGCAAATTCAAATTATCAAATAACTTTCATAAATAAAATTGGTGCCAAGGGCTCCAGTGCTGATGCACTCAAACACCTAAGTTGTATGATGTAATGAATCTTGCACTGTGATGAGATTCACAATTTCATTGTGTCTTATATATGTGCATCCCCTCACATCTTGTGTGTAGGGGTGTTCATTGATTTTAATCGATTTGAAGAATTTGAAATTCAAAGCAAATAATTAAATTAGTTTGAGAAATCACACTACATCAACCCAAATCCAATATAAACTCATTCCTATAGGGTTGACTATCTAATTTGTGATTTTCAACATGAGGACTTGAACAAAGATTTATTTTATTTTATTTTTTGAAAAATATTATCCCTTATCCTTTATATTTTGTGTTTGTTTGTCTTAGAGACCTTTTCCTTTAAAAATTCATCATTTGAAAATCACCCCTAAAATCAGAAGGCCAAAATCTCAAATGCAAACTGTATTAATATTAGCAGTATAATTATAGAATATTAGAATTTGCCCAATTTTTTTTATATTTTCAAATTACATGTTTGCTCGGTAAAATTTTCACAAATCCAAACCAAGTCAATTAAATTTGATAAGTTTGGGACACAAGTAAGATGGAGATATGATGCAAAAGTTAATATAAAAGCTACCTACGGAGCACCGACATGGCAAGTTCCCGCTACCGATTTTGTATCCAGGGCACGTCCTTGATATATATTGCTCCCATATCCCTCCGATTTTCCTCATCTATGAAGGAGCTTTTGGATGGTCGGCATACAACTATAACCGATAGAAATGATGGGGAAATGGTACAAATACAGTGACTCTGTGAAAGGTACCATTTCGATAGCATTTAGATGCCATGAATGGAGCAAATAGCTGAAATAAATAATGACGAACATTGAATATAAGAACTTACCGTGATTGATAGCCTGCCATGCAATTTCAAAGATAAAAGTGGGAATTTCGGCACATTGTACTTGTAGAATTGCCGAAAACAGAGGAGGACGCTGGTGATCATGGAGGCGCTAGATCTAGATGAGATCGAGAACAAACCTAATCCCTATCGAGCAAAGTGTAAATTTTTTAATTAGAATAACAATGGGCTTATGTATTTTGGACACGGCCCATCTTAAAGAGTTAACACCTTAATGGGCTGTTTAAGATTATACAATGCTCGTAGGGAATATTCTAGACCTTGATTGTTTAAGAAATAAAGAAGAAGTATTATTAAAATGGACCAATGAAATGATACTAATAGTCTTGACTGATGAAAGATTTAAACAATTAAACTTTATAGAAACTAAGAATTTTGTGATATTTAAAGCATCAGGAAATGTACAAAAATTCTTAATAGGAATTGGAGATAAAGATTGGATTCAGTATGGAAGAATGGTAGATAATAACATGGATTATGTCAAACTAATAATGACATTAATTCATCAAGAATTTCTAGGATATAATATGATAGAGCAAAAAGAAAAAGTAAATAATGCCTTACTTGAAAAGGCTAAATCACATCTAAATAGAATGCAAATATGCGATATGTGTCAGACTGAAAGTTTCATCTGTGAATATCAAAAATACTATTATCAATTGAATGAAGAAACTAAGGAAATATATAAGTATATTTTCATAGATAAATTACCATATCCACTTAATTCAAAAATTCATAGACTATGGGAATTAAAACCAGAAGAAACAACAAATACTTTAGGAGGAGTCATTAAACTTCTATACCAAGAATTAAGGGAACAATGTTTAAATAGAGAAACAATAAGGCAATTAAACAAAGGAAGTACTGTTATCTGTTGTGACATTCCAGAAATAGAAAAACCGGGGAAATATGGCTGCGATAAAGTAATAAGGAGAAAAAGAAAATACTATAAAAAACCAAACTTACAAAAAACTTATCCTAGAAAGAAAACTTATTATAAAAATAATAAAAAATATTTTAGAAGAAAGAAATCAACACCAAGAAAATACTGCCCAAAAGGAAAAAAGAAATGCGTCTGTTGGATATGTAATATTGAAGGGCACTACGCCAATGAACGTCCTCAACGAAAAGAGAAGGATTTTAAGGAAAAATCAAAATTAATAAAACAGGTTTTTCAAATATATAAACTTGAACCGTTAGAAGAAGAATTAAGTTATTTAGAGGTAAGTATATATGAATATACGGAAGATGAATTATCTTCAGAAGAAACAGAATCCGAATAATACTTATATAAAAATTTTGGTAGAAAAAAGTATTAGAGAAACAGAAGTCTATATAGATACTGGAGCAAGTCTTTGTCTTGCGACAGAAGCACTCCTTGATAAATGGGAAAAACTAGAAAAGCCACTAAAAATACAAATTGCAGATGGATCGATACATCCTCTATATTGGATAGCAAAAAGAATTACTTTAGTAATACAAGGAAAAACATTTATAGTACCTACGATATACAGACAAGAGACAGGAATAGATGTAATTATTGGAAATAATTTCTTAAGACTATACGCACCGTTTTGTCAATATCTGGAATATATTACCCTAAAGACACCATATATTTACCAAAAACAACACCGTGAGATTATAAAAATACCAATTACTCATTTTCCTGAATGTCGTTACTCAAAGTCTCGCCAGCTGAACCGTGGTGAGATAATCAGTTTAATTTGTACCAAAATTCGCTATGTACTAATAAATTGAGAACCAAATAGAATAATTCCAGCCCAAATAGAAGAACTTTTGAATAACGTATGCAGTGAAAATCCTTTAGACCCAAAAATTAACAAAAATATTGAATTAGTCGAACTAAAATTAAGAGATCCAACAAAAGATGTAAAATGCAAACCAATGATTTATACAAAACAAGATAGAAATGAATTTGCAAAAGATATTGAAGAAATGTGTCAAAAATTAAGGACTAATTAGACCATCAAAAAGTAAGCACTCGGCACCAGCTTTTTATGTAGAAAATCATAATGAAATCAAAAGAGGTAAAAGAATAATGGTAATTAATTACAAACAAATTAATGATGCCATGGAAGGAGACGCTTATTTTCTCCCAAGAAAGGATTTAATTATTGAAAGAGTTAGAAATATGAACTGGTTTAGCACCTTTGATCAGTAAATCGGATTTTACCAAATTAGATTAAATGAAGAATCAAAAGCATTAACAGCATTCAGTTGTCCCCAAGGTCAATACGAATGGAATGTACTTCCGATGAGAATGAAGCAATCACCAGGAATTTTCCAGCGAATGATAGATTCAATTCTCTAAGCATTCAAAGACTTTTATCTTATATATATTGATGATATATTGATTTTTACCAATAAAGATCTAAATGATCATTTCAAAAAGATAGAATTAGTTCTTAATAAATGCTATGAACATGGAGTAGTTTTAAGCAAAAAGAAGGCTGTCTTAGCCCAAAATAGAATTAATTAGTTAGGACTAGAAATTGAAAAGGGGAAAATAATAATGCAACGGCATGTATTAGAAAAACTTCAGAATTTTCCAATAAAATTAAAGGATAAAAAAGATTTACAAAGATTTCTTGGACTACTAACTTATATTTCAAATGAAGGTTTCATCAAAAATCTTGCATCAGAAAGAAGGATGCTTCAACAAAAAATGAAAAAGGATGCCCTCTGGAAGTGGACTGAAGAAGATGATAGACTTACCATTAAATTGAAAGACTTATGTCGGGATCTTCCTGAGCTATATCATCCATCGCATGATGATTTAATTATTATTGAGACCGATGCCTCTAATGACTGTTGGGGAGGTGTAATGAAAGCAAAACCCCCTGGATACAAAAATGAATTACTATGCCGATATATGTCTGGAACTTTTTCAGACAGCGAAATTAATTATCCTACCCATGAAAAAGAAAAGATTAACTGTTTTTATATGGTAAACCAAAATATTTTTGGTGTTAAAGCCATAATTACTCCTGGAGCATCATCAATATTTGCGTTTAATATGTTCCAATTTGGACTTATTGAATGTCTTTACTTAAACAAAGACTTAGAAGAGATTAGCCTATTTCCATATAGCCTGAAAGAAGCCGTCCAGAATTACAAAAGAAATGTTGCAAAAGATAGAACTATCTTTTTAAAGTTCTACTCAACTTATCCAGACTTTGCTACTAAGCAACCATCAAAGAACTTAATCTTTATGGGAGTAAGCAATAATATCTTCTCTATGAGAGATGAACCAACCGGTGAAGACTATAATGAAGAAAAAATTACTACAAACTTAGCCAACCAACTGGCAAGCATTTTCACTTAGTGTCAAATTATTGGAAAAGATTCCTTCATTAAAGCTCTATACAAAAGACCACATACTCTGCTCCTAAGCAAGACAAGTGGAAAGATAATCAAAGAAAATGACTTGGCACTACTGACGAACTTTGAACTTCCCTTCTACACACTCCAAGGACTATCAATGAATTATCAACCAGCTGTCCTCAACCTACTTTGCTTAATGATAAAAGAAAATGAAAATCATGCATGTGAAAGATGTGTGGCAAAAAAGGACTGTCGGCGGGAAGATAAAGACTCAGACGATACAATAATAGAAGAATGACGTAAGCACTCACGTCATCATGTGAATTATTGATAGACTGAAATAATGGAAGGACTTTTGTGTAAATGACCTAGCACTCTTAGGCCTATAAATAAGTCCTCTTATTCTGAGACAGATAGAGGGAAGTTTATCCTTGAGAAGATCTCTAGCTTAGATCTGCTAGTCGAATCCTTGAGAGTGGATTCATTAAGTTCTATGTATTTCCTTCTACTTTTCATCAATAAATACTACCTTCACTACTAGAAATTTTCTCCAACTACTATTACGACCGACTTGACTAAACGGAAGCAGCAGTGGGCCGAAGAACTCAGAAATAATTTCAAAGAAATCCAAATCAGGTATGGCTTATCAACCCTCAGTCTATATTAAGTATTAATCATGTCTGAAATAGAAAGAGAAAAGATTGATAGCACCGATATAGAGCATTTACAAATTATTGAAGAAGACGGGGATTATGAGGGAAGTATTTTGATAGATCCAAAATTATTTCAGAAAATACAAAAAGAAGATTTAAATTTAGCAAAAGATACGAATATGAAAATACTTGGAGGAATAATGAAAAGATTTAATCAGAAAGAAAATATCATATATTATGGAAAGATAGTTAATGAAACTCCAATAGATATATCAGAAGCACAAGGAAATACTTGTATACAATTATTAAATAAAAGGAAATTAACTAATTTAAAAAAGAATTTAAAAAATGAAGCAAATAGAAAGAAGATATATTCATATAGGAGCTATACAGGTTTTAATTAAAGCAACCTTTCAGGAAGGAATAGATTCACAGTACAAAAAAAAGGTTATTTAGCAACCGAAAATAGTGACCGAATTTATTGGTTGCTGTTTGCGACCGAAATGGCGACCGATTGTAGGATCTAAATCAAACACTGATTAGAGTTGATATTGCGATCGAAATAGCGACCGAAATAGAGCGTAGCAGAGTTATCGGTCTCTATTTCGATCGTAAAATAAAGGAAAGTAAAAGTCAAAATTTTATGACTTTTTAGCAACCGAAATGGCGACCGAGTAAAATGCAATGGTTAAATTTTATTTATCTTTGCGACCGATATTAAATCGGTCGCTAAACGGCGCGTAAAAAATTAAAATAGAGCGTGTTAGCGACCGAATTTTAAATCGGTCGCTAAATTCATGAATTCAAATTTCAAATTAACCCTTTTAGCGACCGATTTATTCTGTCGCTAAAACTAAAATTCCTAAATCGCAATTTCCTTCCTCTCTTCCCCCATTTCTCTCTTTTCTTCTCTTCTCTCTCACACGCAACGGCGCAACAGCTCCTCTCCAGCCACCACCTCCTCCACACGGTAAGCATACATCTCTCTCTCCCTCTCCTTCTCTCTCTCACTCGCGTCTCTCTCTCCCTTTCCTTCTCTCATTCTCTCTCTCACTCGCGTCTCTCTCTCCCTCTGTCTCTCTCTCTTTGAAGGTTTTACGCGGTTTTGCAGCTGCTCACAGGTTTTGCACGGCTGAGAGAGCACCCTCTTGGGCCGCCGCACCACTGTCTCTGCAACTGTGAAGGGTAGGTTATACTGGTTGAACCATTGATCTATGTGATGTTACCTGTTGATGATTGAAGTTGTTAAGCATTGAAAATTAGATTTTCTGTTCTCTGTTACTTTCTAAACTGTTTGGTATTGATCAAATGGGTAAAGTTTCTGGGGATTATTGTCTTGTTTAAACAGTATGATAGATGTTGAGGGTAATGATAGCAGGGTGTTTGATGAAAAGCCTGAATTATCATGATTTGTAAAGTATATATTTTTGCTAGGTGGTGCAGGTGCTGATTGGTTTTCTACTTTAAAATTGCTTGCTTTATGACTACTTGAGTTCTGGTATTTTAGTGTTTATAGGATCATTATACTTCTGCCACCTTTTCGAATATATCCAATTGGTTCTAATCTGGTTTTGTTTCTACTTTTTAAATCCCTCTTTTGGTGTAGCTAAAGGTAAATAATATTTTTGTGATGTTAAAAATGAAAATAACTTAACTGAATGATCATTGCTTTAATTTGATTGACCTTTTATGATATTTATGCTATGGTTATTGCCTAAGAGGATTTTTGTTTTCGCAAGTCATCTTGGTGAACATGCTACGCTGGTTTGTCTCATGTGCATTGCTCCATTTTACCACTTTTCTTTTTATGACTTCTTTTATTTTACCTCTCTGTTTAGGGTTCCTGCACTATCAGTTCCCCACACTTTCTTCCCTTCCATTCATGCCACCTGCACACAACACACTTTGGGCACACTTATATAAGTTGTTGAAGTACATAACATACCTTTTTTTTATTGCTTTGCCACTAAAACAATGCCCGGCTTAAACAAGCTATGGTATTGATATGTAATGAAAATGTTTTGTTTATACTTTCATGAGTGGCAAGTGTGCAAGTAGGTTAATGATTTCCAAGTTTATACTTTTATCACAAGAGCCTTTGATGATGTTATTATTTTTTCTTACAGTTTTCTTTGTCGATTGACAACCGCTCTAGTCGTCACCCATTTTCACTATTTTCTTGGAGTTGAGGTAGGTCAAATACTCTATCTTTTTCTTTGTTGCTAGTGGTGCTTGAAGACTTTGAATTGATTTGTTGATTGTTAGTGAAGAGCTGAGCTCAATAGGATTCTAGTCGTGTGATGGTAGATTAGAAATGATGCATGTGGTTGCAATTGAATATGTTGTTTGTTAGTGGAGAGCTGAGCTCAATAGAATACTAGTTGTGTGCTGGTAGATTAAAATTGATGCATGTGGTTGTAAACTTTATATGTTGTTTGTTAGTGGAGAGCAGAGCTCAATAGGATGGATGTGTCAATCCTATGCCTTGATTGCCATTAGTGGAGAGCAGAGCTCAATAGGATGTGATCCTGTCAAAAAGGCGGGATGCTTGTTGTGTGTTGCTAATTTAGAAGTTATGCATGTGTTTGACAATTATGTGTTACTTGTTAGTGGAGAACGGAGCTCAATAGGATGTTTGCTACTATATTTTATCTAAGTTTGTATTGAAATATGCTTCAATATATATTTGTTAAAGTATGCTGCAATCCTTATAAGTCAATGGTTTTATTTTCTGCTAGAGTTAATTATTAAGCTACGAAAGCCTTAGTTTCCTATTTGAGATTCAATATTAATGAGCATGCGTACCTTCTCAGGACACGCATGCTCATTCAATATTTTGGATGTGCTTGAAGGATTCTTGAAGTTTGAGGTTTTTCTTTAATTCTGCCTTAAGGCCAAGGTCTTAGATAATGAAGGATTAAGTATAGGGTTAGATAAAATGAAGGGTGGGGTACAATTTGCCAGGCACATGACGTACCGTCATCATTCAAACATTATTCATATTAGAAAACAACTCTGTACACAATATTATGAAAGCAACTCTGGTTTTCTACTCATTTGTTTCACTAGGCAATGGAGCTTTCCAGAAATAGTTGTTGATGACCATCCTTACTAGGTTATCTAGGCATTTCCAGTAGGAAAAGTCCTCTCTATGACCATCCTTCAAAACGACTAAAAGCATCTGCTTTCCTGAAAACTACTATGTTTGCTAATCTGTAAAGTTGCATGTGAAGTTGCATTTCTTTGTTCTATTTTAACATGCTAGTATGCTACATGGATCTTTCCATCTTTTCTTATTATCACTTGATGAAGTTTTGACATATGACTTGTTTTCCTTATCGTTTTATCAGAAAATGGATCCGACTAAATGTTTTGAGAAAACCATCCATTTATACCAGTGTCATGATATCTCATCAACTTAAGAATAACGATCGGATTCACATAATGATGGTTAAGGCATAAACTAATCATTACTAAATTGTTCTTGTGTATTTACAGGATTTGATTTCAATCCCGCGATCATTCTACCGTCGTTGGGGAAGAGGAATACCGCGTGTTGTGACTATTGAAGACAAATGCGGAAATCTGTTCAATGGGAATATAGTAATCCATGAGGATCCCTCATATTTTGCAACAGACACAAATGATATCAGGGAGTTGTATTTGTTGTCCACTGGTGTATTGGCAAAGTTTAAGTACCTTGGGGGTTCTCGCTTCTACATGTTCATCCCTTTGGAAGATTGATGAGTTTTGATATTTTGATTAGTACTTATTGACTGTGGTGTGTTTTTATGTTTTGATCGTTAATTAGTACATTATTAAATTTTTTTTTATAAACAATTATTAAACTTGCATTAATTAATGTATGTGTTTTCTTGAACATATTGACTGTGGTGTTTTGGATCGTTAGTACATCATATTTACGTTTTCTATTTATTCAACAAAAATATTGGTGTATTTTGTTTATATTAGAAATTAAAAATCAATGGGGTAATAGTTGAAACACAAAATTTGGTCGGTAGGATTAAGTTACAGGAAAATTTTTATAAAAAAAAATTCAAAGTTTGCGACCGAAATAGCGACTGTATATCAGTCACCAAATTCGGTTATCTGAGCATGCGACCAACTATACGACGACCGAAATATATAATTTTGTGACCGAAATATCGGTCGCAAATTTGCGACCGAAATACAAATTCGGTCGCTAAACATTTAGCAACCAGGGTTTCTGCTACCCCCTTAATTTGGTCGCTAAACAATATAGCAACCGAATTATCATGTTTAGCGATCGAAATCTTCGGTCACTAAATAGGTTTTTTTTTGTAGTGTCACCTATAGAACTAGTTTTGAAAGACGATAGAATAACAGACCCAAAGGACAAAATACTAGGAGTGATTGAAGGAAATTTAGCTTATGTTAAGCTAAAATTTGAGATTCACCCAAATATTGGCATACCATTAGATACCCTGAGAATAGATCAATCATTAACCATGGAGCATAGATTCCTAAGAAATAATTTAATGAGACCAGGAGATAAAATCTTCTCAATTACTTACTGTGTTAATTATGCATTAACAAACTCTCAACATAGTATTACTTTCAGAAATAATGTCAGAATAGATATACAAAGACTTTATGAAGAAATAGAAAAAATTTATTATCCTAAGAGAAATGAAATAACTGAACTAGGAGTATCCATAAGAAATCCAAAATCATTAAGTTTTAGACAAATTCCAAAACCAATTACTTTCCCTGAGTCAGAAAAAACTAACGAAGACGAAAATATAAATAAACTATCAAACCAAGTAAGAGATTTAGCTCAATATTTAAGAAATAGAATATGAATAGAGAAAAAGAATTAAGAAAAATTTACGAAGAATCTTATAGCAAAATAAAGCAAAATAAAAGAAATATGAAAGACGTCATGGATATCTATGATCATTATCTTAAAAAAGATTTAGAAAATAGAAATCGAAAACAAATGGAAAGACATATTATAGAAAAGGAAAAATAACCTACTAAATTAGAAGATAAAAGAGAAAAATATAGAAAACAAATTATAAAAGGAATAGCAAAAATAGAAAAAATTAGATCTTCAAGCTCCAAATCAACATCATCTAATTATTTTAAAATAGAAGCACCACCTTCTGAGGATAGTGATAACGAATAAACAATGAAAATATACTTTGAATTTGATGATCAAACTCAAAAAGAAATAATAAGCGTGCTAGTAATGAGTCTACCTATCGATTGTAAATAATTAATAATTGAAAAAAATAAAAGCTCAATATAGACAAGAAGACTATTACTTAGCAATTATATCATTAGATATAGAATTGAATTATATGGAAGAAATGAGATTGGCCTTTGAATATATGATGTACTATCTGATACTGATATATATGACGACTATGACATACTAGATGATTAAATGAATCAAAAAGGATATATTGCATTAAGGATTAAAAAGGTGGTACCATTTTGGTATCAGAGCTAAATACTTATGGATTCTCAAAATATAGAAAAGTTTGTACATAAATTAAGTATACTAGATTTAACAAATCAAGACATACTAAAAAGATTAATACAAGAATTAAAAGCTGAAGCTACTGATGCTTGTAACAAACATATATAATATCATTGTGAGTATTGTGATTGTGAAGAATATGATAGAAAAATAGATTTAATAAAAATCATAATTACTAAATTAAAATTATGGATAGAAGATTAATCCAACGGCTCACAGGAACCAAAGTCACCCGCCTTTACGCGCTCAAAAGGCAGAGAATTCAGATCCAAGAATCACCTGGGTCTGATACTTTTACTCATTTATATATATCCCGAAACTCCTCAGGTCACGTGTCCCCAATCTTCTGTCCAACTAGCTATTGTAAATCTAAAGAATCTATGCTAATATAAAAGTTGGATATACAATTTTATTATATATATACATGTCAATATTATGATTTTTTGTTTTTTTTAAAATTAATTTTTTTTAAAAAATAATTTTTTTTAAAAAAAAAATTAATTTTTTTTACGTTTATTATTTTATTTTTAATTTTATAAAAATAAATAAACTTTTTTTTTTCGTTTTCCTTAATTTTAGAATTTTATTTCCTAACAATTTTTTTTTCTAACACATTTTATTTTTGAATTTATTTGTATACACTGACTGTGTAAAGTTTTATTACAGTGTCAACCAATCATAAATTGGCAAACAGTAAAATTAGAGTTGTCATGTTCTTAATGTTTTAATTTTTACATACTTATATTTTAATGTATATATAATTTAATATTTTTTATATTTTATATATATAGTTATTTATTTAATATTTTCCGATTCGAACCGAATCAAACCAAACCAATTTTAATTGGTTCGTATATTATTATTGACATTTTAAGTTTATAAATTTTTTTGTTTTAAAATATTTTTAGCCCGGAAATGTAGCAAAGTTATCCTGTTCTTCGAAAAAGTTTAGGGTCGTAAGACTCGAACCAATAATTCGATGAATTTGAAAATCCAAACCAACCAATTAAATTGGTTCGTTTTTTTTCTTTTTTATGCACGGCTCCGAATTGAACCAAACTCAATGGTCATTAATTTGGTTATTTTGGAACCGAACCAATTTCCATATTTTAATATTTATATATATATATATATATATTTTAATATTCAATATGTATATCATTTTATCAATTAACAACTTTTCTTCTACTGTTCTTGTAACAGTAGAAGGAGTTGTCAACCGATGGATAATTTTGGATTATTTAAATTTATTTATTTATTTTTTAAACATATATTCTTTATACATTTTTTTAAAAAAAAATTTCCCGAATTTTTTTTTCTAATTTACTTTTTTCTAAAATGTTTATTTTTGTAATTATTTTTTTGAAATATTTTTGTTTTCTAATTAATTTTATTTTTCTAATTTTTTTGAATATTTTTTTCTAATTATTATTTTCCTTTTTTCAAAATAATTTTTTATATACGTTTCTACTTTTTTAAAATTATTTTTCGAATTCTTTTTTTTTATAATTTACTTTTTTATTTTTCTAATATCTGTATTGACATAAATAGAGGCAGAACTATTCATATTTTGTATTTTTTCTATATCATTGCCTTTTTTTTTTCTTTTTTAAATAATAAATCTATATCTATACTAATTAATAAGGGGAATTGATGATTTTCTAATAAAGTGACACGTGTCAGCACCACATGATTTAAGAGGATTAGTTGATCATTACTAATAATCGAAGAGGAACACTTAACACATAGTGTTACATTACGTATTGTAATATCATTTTAAAATAAAAATAATATTCAATTCTTTGCACTCAAATTATAGATAAAATTGTTTCAAGGTTTTTGCTGATCACTTCTGTCTATAAATAAAAAGCCTTTGAGATGAATGAGTACCACCATTATGGGTGAGAAGGAAATATTGAAAGCAATGTGTGAAATAAGTCAAGAAAATGTTTGACATAGTAGACTTAATTTGGGATAAAAGATAAAAAAAGTTTCGTACATGTAGAGACACAACTCATCTTATTAATGATAACAATGTTATCAATAATAATAGTAATTGATGACCCGTGCAGTGCAAAAATACTAATAAAAAACAATAGATAAGAGAAGACTTTCCTTCTCTAATATAAGATCCAAGTTTATGTGCTCCAATTAAGGGCATCCCGAGAGCTCCGGAGGAGAAGACTTTCCTTCATCTCTAATATTGATTAGCTTCCTCGCTTGGCAGATACCTTGGGCTGCCCTTCCTCCGCGGTAGAGTTAAAAAATAGGATTTTAGCTTCGTCATGGATAAGCTCTCAACCAAGCTTGCTTCCTGGAAGCAGAACCTTTTGAATAAAGCGGGTCGGATTACCTTGGCTAGGTCTGTCCTATCCTCTCTCCCGACTTATGGCATGCAGGCTTTTTGGATCCCTTAATCCGTTTGTTCCTTCATTGATGCTTCTGTCGGAAAATTCATTTGGAAAGGGATCGATGGTAAAGGTATCCACCTTGTCAAGTGGGATACTATCACTCTTCCGCATGCACAGGGTGGCCTTGGTATTCAGTGAAGGATATCATTAGGAATGGAACTTGGGAGATGGGCAGCTTTGAGGTTCAGTCCATGGATGGAATCAGGGAGAAAATTTTGAGCACCCCTTGTTAACGTGGTTTTTTGGTAGAGTCCAAAATTCCTTCGTGACAAATAATTGAAAATCAAACGAGTGTGGGACCTACGAGTTATGCGGTAATCTCGTCAAGAATGTACTACTTTCAAGGTATTGTCTGCCAAGTACAAATTTGACAGAGTAGCCAAATTGAGAATTACTGGTAAAGACTTAGTGTTAAATCAAATATGTATGTTTGATAGAAATATACAGAATATTGTCTATATTGAAAGAAATATTGTCTCTTTGGAAATAACCAACACATTACAAGGCATCATATAATATTTAAGTTTGGTACATGAAAAATACAATGTTAGACATAATTTTTCTATAGCACTATATCTTCTTTCAGCATCATTGAGGACTGCTCAGATAATACACAACCCTTTCGACATTGTCATTGTCATCATGGGCTAAGAGACATCCTATAGTGTCTTCAGATATTGATATGTACAACTTCAACGGTCGACGAGGCATAGCTGGCATCATGACCGGTGGATTGATTAAGTATTGTTTGATCTGGTCAAAAGCTTCTTGGTGACAAGATTCCTATATGAAACTTTGTTCTGCTTTCAACTTGACCAATGGTGCAAATACTCTTGTTCTTCCCGAAAAATTTGATATGAACCTCCTTAGAAAGTTAACCTTTCCTAGGAAGGATTGTAATTCCTTCTTATTTGTCGGTGCTGCGGCTTCCATAACTGCTTTAGCTTTATTCTTATCCACCTCAATTCCTTTTTTTGTGAACTAGAAAACCCAAGAACTTGGCAGAAGACACTCTGAAGCTACACGTCTCTGGGTTCATTTTGAGATTGTGTCTTCTCACACTACAAGAAATTCACGATCTAGCGTCCAAATATTAGCGTCGGCCACGACTCCGACGCTCTAGCATCGGCCCATTCGACGCAAAATGGACGTTGCAATGTTACCCTTTTTTTTTAATCTATAAATCTAAGCTTGTGTGGGTCAAGCCGACGCTAAAAAATGACAACTTGTGTCGGCCAAAGCCCACGCGACGTTGAATTGTGCTTTAGCGTCGGACCTGTGGACGCTATATTTTGCGCGAACACTCATTTTTTTGCGGGAACACTTCAATTTTTCCTTATTTTGTTTTATTCTTCTATACACTACACACACACAACAGTACCGAGAAGTGAGAACCCTACTGCCGCCTGAGAGAACTTGTTCGCACGAAGGCGCATTTGCCGTAGCCGTTACCACCGCCGCCGCCGCCGTCGGCACTATCGGTATGTTTCCTTCGCCGTCGCCGGTATGTTTCCTTCTCACTAACTCTCCTTCTCCTTCTCACTTTCTCACCTTCCACTCTCTCATCATCACTCACCACACACCTCACGTTTTGTCCCAGTGAGCTGAGTAGATAGGTATGGGGTTTTGGGGGATTTAGGTGCAGCCCCTGGTAACATGATTGGGGAGAGAGAGCAGTGGCATCTTCCGAAAAAGGGAAGGAGCATTGAAAACCCTTCCAAAAGAGAAGGACTTTCTTCGAAAATGTCAATAGCAAGATGGCGTCTCTTGCAGAAAATGTCCAAAATGCAAAGGTTTTGGGGAAGAAACTAGGGCTAAATTAAGGTTCTCCATCTTCTTTTGGTTTCGAAAAAAAAACAGAGAAATTAAGAAACAAAATTTAGATTGAAATTGTCGAAATCAGGAGAAGAAGAGGACGTGAATTGAGGAAGTAAAGGGGGTTCAAAAAAATTTGAGTGATTCACTTTCAGGAACAGAAAAAAAAAGGATTCATTGTCGAAATCGTGTTGTACTCTCATTTCTCATTTGGTTATGTCCTTTTCCTCTTTGTTTGTTTTCTCCTCTGTTGGCATTGAGATTGTTGAGTTAATGAAAGTTGTTGTGTTTGTTCTATTTTGATAAGAAATTAAGAGCTAGTTGTTGGAGCATTTTTTTTCTAGTTAGTCTCTGTAAATGTTGTATGTAATCTATATGAGAGAATGCAAAATCCACTAGTATTGCACATGGAATGAGTTGGTATGATATTTGTCCTGTGAAAGTATTATTGACTAATACATATAACATGTTAGAACAAGTAGTGCCTTTGTTTGTTTCTCAAGAAAATATGTTAAGACATCACATGTTTGTAAACTTTGTTAAGTTGAAGGCATCATTGACTTATTGTCCTTTAAATCATTTCCACTTTTACTTCTTTTGCCATGACAAAAATAAGTAAATATAGTTCCTTGATTCTTTGATGATACAATATTCGGATCTGGCACTTCTATAAGATTCAGAGTATATATATATATATTCCAAACTCAAGGGTTCTCTTTTTGTTGTTTTCCTTCTTATTCTTAGCTATTAATGTGATATCAACCTTCCTGTCAGTTTTCTTTTGTTGAAGCACCTACCTTAGGATATATATGACATGATAAAAAATTTAGTTCTCAATTTTTTAAAATTTACAAATATAATATCGTAGTATCTTTTAACACTACTTTTAAGTATTATCCTATAGGTGTTTGTTTCTTTAATCTATGATTGTGACTGAATAATTATATGTATAAATTTAGTCTGGCTTTAGCAATATACATATACAAAACTAAAGATAGATACCCAACCTCTAATGATAATTGTTGATCATATAGTGCAGATATGGTTATATGGTAGGATGCCTTAAGGTATGTTAGAGGGTAGATAGGAGTATTTTTAAGAGTTTTGTAGCTTAATAATTTCACTGATCATTGTTCAAGACAAGACTTGTTCTCAGGTTGTAAAGGTTGGTGGTTGTCTTGTTGAGGAAACCCCTGGCACCATGTCTAACTGGAAATGACAATAAAGCTTTATCTAGTACCAACTAATTAATCATTTTTTAACTTAAACAACGATTGGCAAGTAAATAAAAAACTCTTAATTTACTGAATTTAGTAAATACATATTTTCCTGCTTCATTCATCTTTTTCCCCCTTTTCATTGTTCTAATTTTATCTACTAAAAGAGATAAAAATCCAACTTACTAGATCAGCAGCCGCATCTTACAAAAAATTGGGGAAAGGGTTAGGATGAGTTCTTTCAAACTCAATATATTGGGAGGCATTGTAAATACTGATTGACCCCATTTTGCTTTCTTTTGTTTGTGAAGCCAATCTATCATATTTGTTTGGTTTTGGTACTCACTACTCACTTTACTCTGCTCTTTATTTCTAGCTAGTGGATTTCCATTAACCTGTTGCTTATCGAAGAATAGAAACAAAGATCAAACCTGTTACTCCTTTAGATCCCACGAAATCCTGCTCTTGAAGGTCAGTGTTTTATTTGTTTCTAACTGGAACTTGATGTTTCCCTATGATGATTTTTTTTTACCATGCCATATAGTTTTGATTGGTTTTGTGAAACAGTTGCTAATTGCTATCGCATATCCCCTCCTCTTAGATTAGGATTTTAGATGGACAATGAATTTGAGGATATATGTAGTGGAGAGCAGAGCTCAATAGGTGTGAACTTGTTTGAGATGCATGATGCTGGACTAGGTGCTATACATTGCTATTTTCACAAAAAATTTCCGAAGTTTTTCTGGTACCCCTAGTGGCTGATAATTGTATGTTTACCACGTAGAAAATGGATCGTAGTTGGATGTATGATAGGGTCAATCCTGATAGGCGAGGCTTGAAAGATGAGTTTGTTAGTGGAGTTGAGGAGTTTGTCAACCATGCTAAGGAACAACCCTACTTTTTGTCCGAAGGAGGGATCAGATGTCCTTGTGCAAAGTGTAAGTGCATGAAGCTATTGGCTGCAAGCGAGGTAAAGGTTCACTTGTACAAGTTCAGGTTTAAGACAAACTATTTGATCTGGACTGAACATGGAGAAGTGGAGCCAGATATGGACTTAGGGGGTCATTCAAACAAAGACTTGTCATGTGGATAATGATGATGAATTTATGTCAATGAATCATATGGTGTATGATGCTTTAAGGACATTTGCCGATGCCTCCCATGTCAATGCTAACATGGGGAACGAGACACTTAATGAAGACGAGATGCCCAATCCCGAAGCTCAACGGTTTTACGATACATTAATCTCTGCAAACCAGCCCATTTGTGAAGGAGCTACCGAATCTAGGTTATCAATATCTCGTTAAGCTTTTGGCAGGTAGATCTAACTGGCATGTTCCTCAAAAGGGAATAGATTATTTTGCACAAATGCTTGCCAACGTAGCTAAAGAGCTAGGATCAAAACAATGCTTACCCGAGAACCATTACCAAGCAACAAAGTTGGTGTCTAAGTTAGGGTTAAAGGCTGAGAAGATTGATTGTTGTGTAAATGGTTGCGTGTTATATTACAAACTGGATAGAAACTTATCTGAGTGCAAATTTTGTCAAGCTGCAAGGTATGTTCCTCCAAGGAAAGGGATGGGAAAACACAAAAATGTTCCGGTGAAGAGAATGTTTTATTTGCCAATCATTCCCAGGTTACAAAGATTGTATGCATCAATAGAATCTGCGGCTCGAATGAGGTGGCATCATGAAAATAAGGCGAGTTCGAACGTTCTACGCCATCCGTCCAATGGGAAGGCATGGAAACACTTTGATGATGTTTATCCATATTTTGCCAGTGAGCCAAGAAATGTAAGATTGGGGCCTATGTGCTGATGGGTTTACACCTTACATCCAAGCGTCGACTTCTCCATACTCATGTTGGCCGGTCATAGTTACGCCTTACAATCTTCCCCCAGAAATGTGCATGACCAAACCATACATGTTCTTGACTTGTCTCATTCCTGGACCATCTAACCCAAAATCAAAGATAGATGTTTACTTGCAGCCCTTGATTGATGATTTGCAACAGTTGTGGAGATTTGGTGTTTTGACTTACGATATCTCGATGAAACAAAACTTTCTCATGAGAGCATGCTTAATGTGGACAATTAATGATTTTCCAGTCTATGGCATGTTATCTGGATGGGGTACACAGGGTAAATTGGCATGTCCTTATTGTATGGAAGACACAAAAGCTTTCACCTTGAAATATGGTGGAAAAAATTCTTGGTTCGATTGTCATCGTTGATTCCTCGCCGTAAAATCATTCTTTCAGAAGAAGTAAAAGGGGTTTTACAAGAAACAAGGATGAGAAAGATGGCCCACCTTACATGTTAACAGGGCAACAAATCTGGGAATTAGTTCGTGATTTCCCAAAAGTGACAGAGGTTGGTTGGGGCAGATTGCAAGGGTATGGCGGGTATCATAATTGGACCAAACAAAGTATATTTTGGGATCTTCCATACTGGAAGGACAACTTGTTAAGGCACAATCTTGATATGATGCACATAGAGAAGAATTTCTTTGATAATGTGCTAAACACTGTCATGAATGTCAAGGGTAAAACAAAGGACAATGAAAAGGCGAGAATGGATATATATCTCGTGTTGTTCGTGCACGCAGGACTTGGAGATGCAACCCTTACCTAATGGAAAGATGGGAAAGCCAAAGGCAAGCTACACTTTGTCACCGTAAGATTCAAAGTTAGTGTGCAAATGGATTAGCGAACCGAAAATGCCAGATGGCTACGCTTCAAACCTTGCTAGGTGTGCCGATATCTCCAAGGGTAAGATGCATGGGATGAAAAGCCATGATTGTCATATATTCATGGAGTGCTTACTCCCAATTGCCTTTCGCTCGTTGCCGTAATGTGTATGGAAAGCACTAACCGAATTAAGTCGATTCTTCAAAGATCTATGTTGTAATACATCGAGGATGGACGACTTGGTTAGATTGGAGCAAAATATTCCCATCATCATATGCAAGTTGGAAAGGATTTTTCCACCGGGATTTTTTGATTCAATGGAGCATCTTCCAATTCACCTACCCAATGAAGCAATCCTTGGTGGTCCGGTTCAATATCGGTGGATGTATCCATTTGAAAGGTAATTAAATTAATTTTTATATTTACATCTTGATTTCTTTCGAATTCAAAGATGTATGGTCATTTTACATGTAGATTCATGGGCGACGCAAAGCGGGCGGTGAAAAATAAGGCTAGAGTGGAAGGTTCCATATGTGCTTTCTACTTACAACGTGAGACAACCTATTTCTGCTCTCACTATTTCAAGACCTTTAGCTTGTTGCCTACCACAAGTTTTAGGAACGATCCTCGATCGGGACATGAAGGCATCCACCCAACGCTATCACTCTTGAACAAATCTGGTCGTCCTAGCGGGAAGTGTCAAACCCATTGGCTTACAGATGATGAATGGAAATATGCTCATGTGCATGTGCTGATCAATTGCCATGAGGTTAAATCAAATCTTGAGTAAGTAAAATTTGTATCCCTTCAAGTGTGTGCTTGACGCATTGAGTATTGTAGAGTTACTTATAAAAATTGTGCTTGATGTCAGTGCATTCTTGCAAAATCACTCCATCAATGATCAAGATGCTTCTGGTCGTATACATGCAGAATTTCCCACGTGGTTGAAGGAATATGTAAGTGTAATGTACAAAAATGATGAAATTATTAGCAATCACACCCTCTAAGCATATGTGTCTCTTCTATGTAGGTTTATGATGAGAGGAATAGGGTGATCAACACAAACATAAAGGCATTAACTTGGGGTCCTATAACAAAAGCAACATCATGGCACATGTACTTTGTAAATGGGTACAGGTTTCACACTAAGGATTGGAGTGATGGTAAAAAAACCATAAATTGTGGGGTGCATGTAAAAGGTGTTACTGAAGGAGGAGAAGATGATTTTTACGGCATTATCCAACATATCTTTGAATTGGAATATCATGGTTTGAGTAATAAGGTTGCTATATTTTACTGTGAATGGTTTGATCCAACAAGGAATAGAGGCACAAGGGTCCATCCACATTATAATATTGTCGTTATTAAGATGAATAGACGGTATGGTCGATATGATCCGTTCATTCTTGCAGAAAAAGCAAGACAAGTATATTATGTCCCTTATCCGTAAACGGTAAAGACCTACGTGGTTGGTCTGCGGTAATCACCACAAAACCAAGGGGTCATGTGGAAGTCGAGGACATAGAGGATGAAGATCCTTATCAGGCTGATGAGATGTCACCCGTTGTACCAATTACAGAAGTTGAACCATTACAAGGCTTACTTGATGAAACCATAAATGGGTTCGAACAAATAGTTGACCGTAATAACGATTCAATGGATCACGATGGTCAATCGAAGATGAAGGTGTTTCGATAGAATGTAGTGATAAAGATGAGGAGAAGGGGGAGGACGAGGATGAGGATGAAGACGATTATGAGGATAGTGACGAGGATTAGATTAGATTATATGTTAAGAATATGCATTGTACTATTTTAATATGTATCCTAATGTGTCTTAACATGCACAAGTCAACTTTACATATATGTTTAGAATATGTATCTAACTATTTTAATGTGTATCTTATTATTTACAAGTTCAACTTTATATGCATGATTAGATCATATGTATATCTATATGTTATATTTTGCACTACAATAGATGTCAGGACGAGGTCGAGGGAAGATGCCTACCAATAGAGGTCGAGGGAGGCTTCTACGACCTGGCGATCTTGCTGCAGAGACATACCGCAAAATCCGTCAGAGACGGACAGACTACGTAACCACCTTTTGAGCCTATAGCACCGCCGGTCCTTCCTTCCCAGCCGGCCGTCACACCACCACCTTCCGAGCCTACCCCAGCACGTAGTCACTATGATCCCTACTCCCGGATACATGCCCCTAGGCAATTTGAGTGTGGTTCATCTTCATACCGCATGCCACAGAGCTCAGTGTTGCAGCAGCCTCCCCACGAGGAGGTAAACCAACATGAGGAGCCGCAGGAGGGGGATGAGGAGCATGAGGAGGAGGAAGGGGGGGGAGGAGGAAGAGGAGGGGCATGACGAGCATGCCCTCGTCGGCGTCGACCGAGGCAGCACAGGAAGGATGTTGACGGGAAGATCATTATATGTCCTATTGGGAAAGCGGTAAGTTGGAACTTTCTTTGTTTCTTTATATATTTATTAAGCACTTGGTTTTATATATGCATTTGATTTGACATTTGACATTGAGTTTGGATTTTTGGTAGGTGGACTCCAGCAGAAGTTGCCGCTGATGCGATTAAGTTTGCCATCACCTCACAATTTCGGGGTGTTCACCATTGCCGGATCTGTGACCCCTGATGAAGTGAGGGACTTTTGGTGGGCCAGATTTAGGGTAAGTTCTATATTGCTTTTTATTATTATTCAGTGTAAGGGAGTATTTTAGTAGATTGCTTTTCATTCAAGTTGTTTATCTTTAAGCCTACGTTTGTTTAATTAACACAAGTTCACAGTTTTATTCAAGTTAACACATGTGAAGAGCTTATATATATACTTATTTATCCGATTAACTATTTTGATTAATTCTTCTTGCAGGATAGAGTTTCTTGGGATCCTCGACATTACGACACCATCTTTAAGGTCTTTCAAAAAAATGTGCAAAGCGTCTTTCCGACATCCCGCAAGAAGAAGAGGAAGAAGGGGACGCAACCTAAATGGATGGGGGACGAGGCATGGATTGGTCTTCTTGAACATTGGCAAAGTGATGCCTTCCTAAAGATATCAACACAAAATAAGACCAATCGGGCTTGTAAAAGGGTGGTGCAGTTCACACGACAGTCGCAGATCTCACCTTGAGGTGGCACTAGACATGGTATGTATTTACTTAATATTCATCGCTTAGTCCATTATCATATACTGATTTTCTTTGTAAATGAACATGTGTTGGCTTTTTGGGTAGGTCCAAACAAATCAGGGGCCTGTGGATCCTCGCTGAAGTTTTTTAGAGCCACCCAAAGAGAAGAGTTCTCGCGAATGGGTTGATAGCCGCTCAAAAAGAACATATGTAAGTTGGTCTTATACATCATTTTTATATAACTTTGTTATCAATGTATGTACCTTAATAAGATTTGTTTGTGTTCTTTACTAGGAAGAGTATCGCGAGCGCTTGATTCAGATATGAGACACAGAGTTAATGATGCCTCCACAGATGGGATGCGGGAAGTGGATGGGGCGAGGAAGCTTCAATTGTGGCAGGATGTTGTTGGGGGTAGGACCCGGGGACGATGTTACGGAACCGCAGACATGTCTTTGAACGTTCGTCGTGGTATGTCTTCATTAACTCGAGAGTCTCATGTGTCTTCTAGCCATGGTAATGGGTTTGAGACCGAGGAGGTCGTTGCACTTCGTGAGGAGGCTACCGAGCTAGGGAGGAGGCAGCCAAAGCTAGGGAGGAGGCTGCATTAGCTAGGGAACAGACTGTCAATTTGGAGGCCCGGTTTCACGCTATGATGGAGCGAATGGCAGCTTTAGAGCGTAATAGTAGCTCGGGGTCGTCCGCATCCCGATTATGATGACGATCTTGACGACCATTCGTTAGATTAGGCATCATGTCATGGTCCCTCGCAGATGTTGATTTCCTTTACTTTAGACATTTCGCATTTACTTTTCAAGTACTTTGAAGTTTGTGTTCATTTACTTTGTTATGTACCCGTGTGGATTATCATGGGCAGTTTTGGTTCATCAACAATTATACAAGCCGTTCTTGAGATGAAGTATTATAATGGTTTGAGTTGTAAGTGGAGAAAGAGTTGGTTCTATTATGTTTTTTTTTTGTTGGGTGATATTTCAAGTTTTATGCTTTATTTGACTCGTTAGACTTGTTAAAAGGTTGAGTACCGCAAGTGCTAAAGCAGGGCTATTATTGTTTATTAAGGATATCTGCTAAAAGGGGGCTATTATTGTTTATTAAGGATATTTTTTATTTTATATTTCCAGGTTTGTAATAATATAGCTACTTAATAAAAAAAAATTTTAAAAAAAAACATTATTTGCGTAGGCTTGGTCGACGCTAAAGCCTACGCTATAACAAAGTAAATTAGTGAAGGCTGGGTCGACGCTAATTTTAGTGAAGGTTGGGCCGACACTAATTTTAGCGAAGGCCAAGCCGACGCTAAAATGATCTGAAATAGCATGGGCTTAGGCCGACGCTAATTTTAGCGAAGGCCAGGGCCGACGCTAAATTGCTCTAACAAAGCATCGGCTAAAGCCGACGCTAAGTTTAGCGTCGGTCATTCCCTATTGTCTTTGCTGCCACTTAACGTCGGCTTTTAGCCGACGCTAATTTTAGCGTCGGCCATCATTTGCGAGGCTAAACGTTGCGTCGAGGCTTTTAGCGTCGACCACGACACCGACGCAAAGCCGACGCTAAAGTGGTCGTTAGCGTCGGCTTTTGCCTTGTAGCGTGGGCTTTTGGCCTACGCTAAAAGCTGATTTTCTTGTAGTGTCATCCTTTCAAACCCATGCTTCATGTGCTCTAAGTGGTCATCCTTAGTTTTGGATTTGACAACCACATCATCAATGTATACCTCTATGAATTTCCCAATCACATCGTGAAAAATGGTATTCATTGCTCGTTGATAGGTGGCTCCTGCATTCTTTAAACCAAAAGGCATGACAATACGTTCATATGTCCCAATTGCTCATGGACACTTGAAGGCAGTCTTTGACACATCTTCTTCGGCTATAAAGATTTTATTATAACCTGCATGGCCATCCATACAACTTAGAATTTCATTTCCTGATGCTGAGTCGACAAGCATGCTCGCTTATTGGCATCGATATTCATCTTTAGGGGTAGCAAGATTTAGATTTCTAAAATCTATGCATACCCTCATCTTGCCATTTTTATTAATAACTGGAACTACATTAGAAAGCCAATCGACATACCCGGTCGTTCGAATGAACTTTGCCTTAAGAAGTCTCTCTACTTCCTCTTTAATTTTATGTACCACCTCTGGGGCAAATCTCCTGCTTGCCTGTTTGACAGGTTTGCAATCTTCCCTGAGTGGCAACCGATGTTCAACAAGATCTCTGCTTAAACCAAGCATTTTGTCGTAGTCCCATGCGAAGCAATCTTTATACTCCGTAATTAGTCTAACAAGTTTTTGTTTGTAGCCCTCTGGCAGAAAAGCACTCACAAAGATACACCTTTTCTTGGCCTCCGTACCTAAGTTTATTTCTTTTAGGGATCCTCAATTTCCACATTTTGCTTTGCTTCCGCTCCCTTTTAAAAACCTAAAGGGTCGCCGCCAATTATACAATCTGCTAACACACTCTCAAGTGTGTACTTCCTTGTCGGCTAGATAAACCGACAATCTCCTTAGCTGTGTTTCAAGACTGATTATCGGAACTTGATCAAGTTTTGTCGGCCTCTTCCTTTACCTTAACTCGAATTGGCCGAGAAGGCTTGCTTCCAATACGCCTTTTTCAATAACTCCTTCGCTTGCAGTTATAGGTTTGACATTTGGTGAATACACCTTGAAATCAACATGTAGTTGCTTGAGCATAGCAAGCGCTGTCATCTTCTTCAACTATTTCTACCCGATCTTGTGCATTCCATAAGATCATTTTCTCGATGCACCGCTGACTCGGACTGCTCCTACCGCATGAATCCAATCCCTTCCAAGTAATATATTGTAGCTCGACTTGGCGGGGATTATCACAAATAGTGTCATCCTTTCGATAGTGCCAACTTGAATATTCAACAGATGACGCCATCTCGATGGAGAAGTCTTGCAATCGAAATCGGTGACAACCATATCTGTTGGGATTAGATCCGACTAATCATTCCCTAGCTTTTTCAACATTGCTCTTGGCATCGATTCATAGCGGCTCCTCCATCAATTAAAACCCTATTGGTAGGTCTTCCATCTATTATGGCCTTTACATGTAATGGCCTTAAATGGTTCCTCCGCTCATCCGTAGGCTTTTCCAATTGGGCCATATTATCAAACACAGGAACCAAGTTTTCTTGAGCATACATCCAAAAATCACCTGGATCTCTATCATTTTTTACAACATCTTTCGCCCGGAGAAATCAACTTCGAGATATCCTTCATATTCTCGGGATAAATGATATCAACCGTATCTTCATTTCTATTCCTGGCTCAAGTATGAATTCATTCTCTGGATCCTAATCCAAGAATGCACCTCCAACCATTCTGCCATGATTTCTTTTTAAATCACTCTCATCATCCGATCTTGACCTATCCGACAGAGGCCCGGGATATTCCCCGTGCCCACGCCTATCTAATGTCTCGATAATATCAGCTAGATCTTCATTTTGGCTATCCATGTCCATGTCTTTACCGATGTTCATGTCATCATTTGGATCATTCAAGGCTTCGATGACAAGCGTCGAAAGATAAGTTTTCATTGGTTAGGTTGCATTCAGCTGGAACGCTGCCAACCGTTGTTCTTGCATTCTTGCCTTAACCTTCTTCTCGAGCCCCGTAACCTTTTCCATGTCTATCAAACCGACATGCCATTTGCCTCGTGGATTTTGTTGGTGGTGATGCCATCTAAGGCCTTCTTCTTCTCTACGAGACCTACGACATAGGCTTATTCGACCGGCTTTACTAATGTGCATCCTCGTGTCAACTTCCATTGGGTGAGCCTTTATCACACTTTTCATTTTGACATCTTCACTCTTGTCGCCTATGTTGCCACCACTCGCAACCAAAACAACCAAAGATCCTCGTGAAGGCAATTCATTTATGGTGATGCCCCCTTGCTTGACAAGCTTATTCTTTTGAGCCTGTCGTAGCCTCTACAGCCTCCTCTTCTGACTCTTAGATATGGCTGGCTGACTTGACGGTCCTGACAAACCAGGCCCTGCCATCTGAGTATTCAGAGCCAACTGCCCCTTTCGGTAATTCTCATTCCATAAGGGAGGATTGTTATCATTAAACTTATTCCTTTTGGCCCATTTCTGCTTACGCAGTTCTGGATAACGAACTATGGCAGAATTTCTCACCCATCGATCCACCATTACATTGGACGGGGGTTTCCTGGTCCCGACGGAATTGAAGCCCCTGCCGATAGTTCTATTACTTCCCACTGATTCTCTGACTAGATCTTCGAGCCAACCTCCACTGATTCCCAGTGATAGGTCTTGTTTGACATAAACGTTGCTGACGACTATCTGTTTGCCGGTTGACAACATGTGCAGCACTCTTGTGCACACTGTTAGACCCAGTATGACTGCTTGGGTGCGAAAACTTGCCTTGACTATTACCATCACGAGACTCGCTTCCCGTCCTGTGGGTGATACGATGGAGCTCTCTCGCCCTCTAGCTTTCTTGGCAGCAAAGATCGCCGTAAAATTCCTCACATCTTGGGCAAACTTTAAATATGCCACCAGATTTTTTCCGTGTCATGAAATCGACAAGTGGTTCCCCTGGCTTTGGATAGATATCGAATGAAACTGTCAAGTCCATCTGGATATTCTGTCCAGCCCTTATATTGACCATGCCTATTTCCATAAGGACTTGGCGGTCAGTCTTGTTAACTTCAGGAGCGAGTGGTTCGGTGTCAATCTTCATGTCCAGCTCTTGTCTGGAAATTTCAGCCTTCCTTCTGCTAAACCTTTCTGAATGATGTCCTTGAAATGCATACAGTCGTTAGTCACATGACCAAAAGTGTTATGAAATTTACAATATTTCCGATCCTTTATTTCATGGGATTTCAATAGCCTATGATCATCTGACAATTTTAATTGTTCATCCTTAAGCAATATGTCATATATTTGATCGGCTTTGGTCACGCCAAATGTATATACTTTCTTATTGACGAAGCGGAATCCTTTCTTTGGCCCTTTCTGACTCAAGTCTTGGCATGTATGAGGTGGGCCATTTTTTAATTCGACATAATCTACCTCATATTCCTCTGAATTATTATCTTCTTCTTCTGAGTCATCGCATCCGACAAAAATTAATCTTTTTCCCTTTTAGGAATTTCCTTTGGTTGAAAACCTTTCGCCTTCACTGCTCAATCTGTCGAACTTTATCACCCAACTAGGCGAGATCAATTAGATGTTGGTTGACCAATTTTTTCCTAGTATAATAATCTAGACCTCCGGCAACAATCTTTATTATTTCTACCTCAGGGATATGGGTGAAGCAACGACTCCTCATCTGACGGAATCGGGCCAGGTAGTCGTCGCCAATGCATTCATTATTCATTCTCTTGATGGCAAACAAATATGTTAATCCAACCTTTAGGTCACCCCTAAAGAATTGATCATGAAAACTCCTCTCTAATTGATTCCAGGAATGTATGGAATTAGGTCTCAAGGTTGAAAACCAAGAGAAAGCATTTTTCGTCAAGGAACTTAGGAAGAACCTCAACTTGAGACCTTCTTCCAATGCCAAGTCTCCTATTTCGATAGTGTATCGAGCAATGTGTTCCACTATCGACTCACCGCTTTCTCTTGAGAATTTTGACAACTTTGGTATTTTCACGCCTCTAGGCATTTCTGCCTGTTGAACCCAATCTGGAAACGCAGAAGTGAAGTGTGGCTGATCGGTGTAGCCAATGTTGAAGCCAAACCGATTCAACACTTGTTCCACTACCTAGTTCACGTTTTGATTCAAAAAAGTTTTGCCTTATTGCTCCTAAAGGACCTTGGTTAGCAACCATATGCTTGTCCTCTCCTGGTTGGAGAATATGGACGTTACCATGTCTTAAACGGATTCAACGTCGTGGTTGTCGAGGGGGTTCCTTGTCATCCAGATCTATCATTTCTTGTTGAACATTTTGTTGTTCATCCTGGGGTTGGTTGTCACCCCTTATACCCCTGTTAGGATTCCGGTTGTCCTCCGGGGATATAACACCCAAGGCTTGGTTCAACCTTCCAATTTCCAGTGCCAATGCAATACACGCATTGCTGGTATTGTTCGTCACTAGGGTAATCACAGTTCCTATCTGTTGAGTCATGTGGTGTATCATATCTATGTTACTAAGGTCCATCTGATGTCGAGCATTTGCCAATGAGACTTGTGTTAAGCCGACAATATGTGACGAAGCATGTCTTGCTGGTGACACCGGGGGCTGGAGAGCTGGACGCTCTTGTCGAACTGGTGTCATGACCATGGACCCTGTCACTCCTAGATCCTGAGTAGGGGCTTGCCCTCCAATTACCAAAGGGCCATGCTGGCCGATTAACCAAGCCGACTGCTCCATTGGGATACGGTATCATCCCATTTGGATATGGCATATAAAGTTGAGGATTTATCTTTGGGTTGTACGTGATAGACCCAAAAGGCATCCCATACGCAGGTTGTTGCAAATGTTGGGTAGTTCCCCTCAGATTTGTTGAGTTGACAATACTGTTTGGCGATAATCCTGTAACCTGCATAGCAACTGTTTGCAAAGGCGGTGAATGTGGTGTCGGGAGTGATACCGGAGGGACATAGTCATTGAGGTTGTCCGCTTGAGGTCATCGCACTCCTCCCGCAACAACTTGATTATTTTCGGGATTCGTAATGGCAAAGCAGAGACACGGGGGTACGCCTCACGACGACGACGCAACCGCATTTGTACTACTTATAACAAAGATTTGCAGCACATATTTTCATAAATGTGGGAAATTGACGAATTTTCTATCACTTTCCCGATAAGCCTCCGGCTCATCTAGTTTCCATCTAGAAAATGAGTAGATTTTGTGCCTAATTGGGCGAGTCAACCTCGCTAATCTCCCAAATTGGCCTTGTTTTGTTCCTAAGTTAGAATTTGATTCGTTTAATGCATTTTTAGTAGTTTTTAGTTTATTTTGAGTAGAATTACGCTTTTCGCTTCCTCTTATTGTTTCAGGTTAAAAGTGAAGCTCTTAGAGTCGAGGAAAATGAAGAAAACAAAGTGGAAAAGCATTCCGGAAGTTTCGCCTCGTGAGACAGGATCTTGCCTCGCGATCCCCGAAGACCACCAACAAGAAAGAACAGCCACCCTTTCTGCCTCGCCTCGTGATCCTCGAAGGCCCGACCGTGCGGGAGATGTCACCCTTTCTGTCTCACCTTGCGAACCACCATCTCGCCCCGCGAGAAAACCCAATCTCCAAGATCTGATTCATAAGATTCGCATCGCGAACCAGATTTCGCCCCACGAGCGGGCGAGACCTCGAACCCCTATTTATAGGCTGTTTTAGGGCGGATTAGATACCTTTTTGTTCACCACTTGTTTTAGATCGTTTTTGAGACAAATCCTTATTCTCTGGAGCTGCGTCTCCCTATGTTCTTTTCCTATTTTACAATTATGATGAAATCCAATTGTTTGTGCGTTGTTACAAGCATGAGGAACTAATTCCCTTGTCTAAGGGATCAATGAAACCACCCATGACGGTGTAGCGTTAAATGTGATGTATGTTTCCCTCCTTTACCTCAATTCATGTTTTCCAATTCTGAATTTATTGCGTTGATCATAAGCATGCATGATTGACTAGTTAACGTGATGAGGCTTGATAGGTAATTCGCGTTTAGAACTTGAATTGGGATCACTGATTGAATATTGCACGAGAGTGAGTAGGAGATCAGTGCAACCTTATAGAGATACCGCTCGTGATTGGTTTGACAGCTTGGATCGCAACAGTATCACAACATGGGAGCAAATGGCCCAAAAGTTCCTCACTTAATATTTTCCTCCTCAGAAAGCGGTACAAGCAAGAGTAGCCGTCACATCTTTCAAAAGTGATGTAAGATGAATCTTATAATGAAGCTTGGGAGAGGTATAATGTACTCTTGAGAAGATGTCCTTCGGCCTTCTTTGACCCGGTCCCCAAGGTTCAACATTTCTTTAACGGGTTAAGGGGGCGCTACCAGATGAATTGTGATGCCGCAGCGGGCGGTTCTTTTTCTTATTTATCAGCTGAGGATGGATGGGCGTTATTGGAGAAGATGTCGAACAATGATTACAACCGTGGTAGGGAAACCTCAAGTGGAGTCAGTTCTGCAGCAATAGAAGCCATTCAGAGCAAAATAAACCGTTGAAGATGCAAAATGCGGCATTGTCTGGGAACAAAAAGGTTAATGTGATACACGAAGGAATGCCTCCGGGTTGTGATAATTGTAATGGAGATCATGACATTTAGAGTTGTCCGTTCAACTTCTCTCAAGAACATGTGGACTCATGCCACAATTTCTATGACAGCGTGCCCTGAACAACTATCGAGGAGGAATGCATGAATGATTACGGTCAGAATCGGAATAGGGGTTATATGAGGAGACACCATCCGGTTTCGCTTGAGTAATGCTAGTGGTGGTCTAGCCGGGCAACAACAACCTCAAGAGAATCGAGGCCAAACTATGGAATCCATCAACGCAATACTCAAAGCAGCTCTTCCAGGGCCTAATCAATTGCAAACAACAGATGGTGGAAGGCAACCTTGGGAGTTGGCTATAGAAAAGACGAATGCGGCAATTGAGAAGTTGTCAATCAATACAAGCACAGCCATTGACAAGTTGGCAACTCATACAGGGTCGGCAATTCGGAATCTAGAGACACAGATGACCGAATGGGTCAGCTCGCAAAGCAACTAAATGAGCGTCTCCCTGCACTTTCCCTGTGTGATACCGAGAACAACCCTAAGAACCAATGCAATGCCGTAGCAACTAGAAACGGTAGGGTGTTGGGATCTAACAGGGTGCAACTAGTTCTCGTGAAGCCGAGGCCTCTGAACAACCACATATTGAGGAAGAGCAACCTAAGAAAGAGGAGTTGGCAAGTGACAAGGCACCCGGGAGCAAGGGGGAAGGTTAAAACTTGTAGATGAAGAGTTCCCAAGAAAGAAGTGGGTTGAACCCAAAGACCCTCCCGCCCCTTCATGAAGGTACCATATCCTGAAAGATTGAAGAAGCCTCTACAAGATAAACAGTTCAATAAATTCCTTGATGTCTTTCGCAAACTTCAAATTAACATTCCATTTGCGGAAGCCTTGGAACAAATGCCATCTTATGCCCGGTTTATGAAGGAGCTTCTCTCCAAGAAGCGGAAAATAGTGGATGAGGAAACGGTTGCTTTGACCGAGGAGTGTAGTGCCATTCTTCAAAGAAAACTACCTCCAAAGTTGAAGGATCCCGGTTCTTTTTCTATACCATGCACCATTGGGGAGATGACTCTAGGAAAGGCGTTCTGTGATCTAGGGGCAAGCATCAACTTGATGCCCCTCTCTATGATGAAGAAGTTAGGGATCAAAGAAGCCAAAGATACACGGATGTCACTCCAACTAGCCGATCGTTCTATAAAATATCCTTATGGGGTGGTCGAAGATTTGTTAGTGAAAGTGGACAAGTTCATATTTTCGGCGGATTTTGTGGTGCTTGATATGGATGAAAACGCCGAGATCCCTCTCATATTGGGTAGGCCCTTCTTGGCCACTGGGCGTGCTTTGATAGATGTGCAACAAGGGAAACTCACCCTAAGGGCGCAAGATGAGAATGTAGTCTTCAATGTCTTTGAAGCAATGAAGCACCCCGCTGAGAGGTCGGATGTGTATCGAGTGGATATGGTGGACTCAATTGTCAAGGCAAAGGCCACTAGAGAAGCCCATGGTTCTTCACTTGCACAAGTATTGGTAGAATCCCATGATGATGATAGTGAGGAAGAAGACCCTTTGGGGGATGAGGGCTATCTTGAGTGCTTAAAAACATGGAAGCCTTACCGAGTCTCCCAAAGGATGAATGTGCAAAGGAAAAGCTCAACAACGAAGGAATGGAAGAAGATAACAAAGAACCGGAGTTGAAACAACTCCCAACCCACTTAAGGTATGCATTCTTGGGGGAGAAGGGACAACATCCAGTAATCATTAGCAATGCCTTGAAAAAGGATGAAGAAGAAAAGCTATTGAGAGTTCTTAGGGAACACAAATCCGCCATTGGGTGGAAGATTTCAGACCTAAAAGGTATAAGCCCTTCCCTATGCATGCATAAGATTTTGATGGAGGATGATTATAAGCTGGTGGTTCAACCACAAAGACGGTTAAATCCCATCATGAAAGAAGTTGTGCGTAAGGAAGTGATTAAACTTTTAGATGCCGGAATCATCTATCCAATCTCGGATAGCAATTGGGTTAGTCCAATTCATGTGGTCCCAAAGAAAGGTGGCATGATAAGCCCTCGGCTTATCTAGTTTTATAACTAGTAAGACTGTGGTTTATGTGCTAATTATTCGAGTTCAATCTTGTTTTCTCCCAAATTTGGCCTTGNTTTGTTCCTAAGCTTGACTTTGACTCGTTCTAGGCAATTGTTGTAGTTTTTAGTTTATTTTGAATAGAATTACGCTTTTTGTTTTCTTTTGTTGTTTCAGGTTAAAAGTGAAGCTCTTAGAGTCAAGGAAGATGAAGAAAACAGTGGAAAAGCACTTCTGGAGGTTTCGCCTCGCGAAAGGATGCTCGCCACGCGAGCCTGAAGACCAAGTGAGCAAAGAATAAGTCATCATTTCTGTCTCGCCCCGCGAGAGGCTGCTCGCCTCGCGAATCATGAAGACCTGGAGGACAGAGACCATCA
This sequence comes from Sophora flavescens, assembly GCA_030762895.1. Classification (NCBI taxonomy): domain Eukaryota; kingdom Viridiplantae; phylum Streptophyta; class Magnoliopsida; order Fabales; family Fabaceae; genus Sophora; species Sophora flavescens. The sequence goes on along the minus strand of CM061062.1, from coordinate 72,823,032 downwards.
CGGCCTAGCCGTGATGAAGGTCACAGCCTAGATTTGAAGACTCGCCACGCGAAACATGCTCTCGCCTCGCGAGAGTCCAATTTGAATGCGCGCCAAAACTAATTTTCGCCCCAAGAGAGCTTGCTCGCCCCGCGAGCGGGCAAGAATTAGAATCCCTATTTATAGGCTGTTTCAAATCAGAAAAAGGATCCGAGTTTTTACCACTTGTTTTGGAGATCAGTTTTGTGCGAATCCTTGTTATTCTGGAGCTGCGTCTCCCTCTTTTATTTTTCTTATTTACTATGGTGATTATGGCCGATTGTTTGTGCATCGTTACGGGCATGAGGAACTAATCCCCTTGTCTAAGGGATCAATGAAGCCACCCATGACGGTATAGTGTTCATGTGATGTATGTTCTCTCCCTTCTCTCAATTAATGTTTTCCAATTCCGATTTGATTGCGTTGATCATATGCATGCGTGATTGACTTGTTAACGCTGATGAGGCTTAGTCGGCAATTCGCGTTTAGAACTTGAATTGGGATCACTAATTGAATATTGCACGAGAGTGAGTAGGAGATTAGTGCAACCTTATAGGGAACCAGATTTAATAGAGTTTGATGATTAGGGTTATGAGACCTAGTAAGTAATTAACTCAATCGTCGAATACGTCCTATTGAGTACGACAGTGGATATAGGAGAATTTGGGGGGTCCCGGTTGACATTATAATTGAACTTAGGGAGGAATTCATCATCACTTGGGTAATATGCATGACTGGGTAGGTGGATTTGTGACCTTAGGCATTTTAATTTCAGATTTTTAGTTAATTATTTTATTTGATTAGTTGATTGAATTGCGATCTTATTCTCTCTCTCTCAACCACTTTCCTCGCTTGACCAAACGTATCGGATTTCTCGCGAATTAGTTGAATTGGTAGCCCAATCCTTGTGTTCGACCTCGGTAAATTCTTACCGTGTTTATTTTATTACTTGCGACGACCCGGTACACTTGCCGGTGACTCAACAAGTTTTTGGCGCCGTTGCCGGGGATTGGCACAACCATTTTTCCTAATTTCTAGGAAATTTGATTATTTGGTTAAGCTAACTTTTATTTTTTATTTTCTGTTATTTAATTAATATTATTTCTCTCTGCTTCTTTGATTCCACTTGGTCTTGCCTTGTTTTTTATGCGAGGTACCCTTCCACAAGAGGACTTGCTATTTGATTCAGAGATCACCAGGACCGAGACGAGATTAAGGAAAGAAGCCAGGGAACGAAAGAGACTGGAAGGAATTAAAATAGAGGGCATGGCTGAAGAAAACCCTCCTCCTCCTCCTCGTTACAAGCCTCTCTTCGAGTACGATCTACCCAACTTGGGTGATTGTGATTCTTCTATCGTGAGGGGCAACCTTAATACAGACTCCTTCAGAGTGGAAGGATGTGTCACATTCCAAATCCGTGAGAATCAGTTTGATGGGAGTGGCAAACAAGACCCTCATAGACACATCACTCGCTTCCTTGAAGCTTGTGACTTGCAGAAGACAAGAGGAGTCTCTCAAGATGAGTTTCGCTTGCAGCTTTTCCCTCTCTCTCTTAGGGATGTCGCTCGCGATTGGGTTGACAGCTTGGATAGGAACAAGATTTCGAACTTGGGAGCAAATGGCACAAAAGTTCCTAACCAAATATTTTCCTCCTCAGAAAGCGGTACAAGCAAGAGTAGCCGTTACATCTTTCAGGCAGACAGAGGATGAAACTTATGATGAAGCTTGGGAGAGGTACAATGTGCTCTTGAGAAGATGCCCTTCAGCGTTCTTTTGACCCCGGTCTCCAAGGTTCATCATTTCTTTAATGGGTTGAGGGGACGCTATCAGATGAATTGTGATGCCGCAGCTGGCGGTTCTTTTTCATATTTATCGGCTGAGGATGGATGGGCATTATTGGAAAAGATGTCGTACAATGATTACAACCGTGGTAGGGAAACCTCAAGTGGAGTCAGTTCTGCAGCGATGGAAGCCATTCTAGAGCAAAATAGACTGTTGAAGATGCAAATGGCGGCTTTGACTGAGAACAAGAAGGTGAATGTGATACACGAGGGAATACCTCCGGGTTGTGAAAATTGTAATAGAGATCATGACACTCGGAGCTGTCCGCTAAACTTCTCTCAGGAACATGTGGACTCATGCCACAATTTCTATGACAAGTGTGCCCTAACAACTATCGGAGGAATGACATGTAATGATTACAATCGAGAATCGAATAGGGGTATATGAGGAGAGACCATCCCGGGTTTGCTTGGAGTAATGCTAATGGTGGTCTAGCCGGTCAACAACAACCTCAACAGTGGTCTCGAGGCCAAATATTGGAATCCAGCAGCGCAATACTCAGCAGGCTCTTCCGGGGACTAATCAATTGCAAATAACAGATGGTGGAAGGCAACCTTGGGAGTTGGCTTTTGAGAAGATGAGTGCAAAAGTTGAGAAGTTGTCAATCAATACAAGCACAGCCATTGACAAGTTGGCAACTCATACAGGGTCGGCAATTCAGAATCTAGAGACGCAGATAGCTCAGCTCGCAAAGCAACTTAATGAGCGTCTCCCAGGCACTTTCCCAGGTGATACCGAGAACAACCCTAAGAACCAATGCAATGCCATAACAACTAGAAGCGGAAGGGTGTTGGAACCTAACAGGGGTGCAACTAGTTCTCAGGAAGACAAGGCCCCGGAACAACCACACGTTGAGGAAGAGCAACCTGAAAAAGAGGAGTTGACAAGTGACAAGGCACCGGAGCAAGGGGGAGGTTGAAACTTGTGGATGAAGAGTTCCGAAGAAAGAAGTGGGTTGAACCCCAAGACCTCCCGCCCTACATGAAGGTACCGTATCCTGAAAGATTGAAGAAGCCCCAACAGGATAAGCAGTTCAACAAATTCCTTGATGTCTTCCGAAAACTTCAAATTAACATTTCATTTGC